>LPNX011067621.1:258435-270538 GCA_001517045.1 Pseudotsuga menziesii
CACTCATCAACTAAAGGGAAAGCGGGGTGCTAGGTTTTTTCATGTAGAATTGATATCCAAAGCAAGTTTCCACTCCAAGTTTGGGATTTATGACAAATATAGGGGTTAAGGATCTCATCACATGTTGGTAACATGATTTGGGTATAACAAAACTGAGGTGTCACACTCTGGTTGTTGCTTTTAATTCCTACATTGTATTCTAGTTTGGTTTCAACAAATTCACTAGGTTTTCTATATGTGTCTTTGTTTATAGAAAATTGTTTTCCCATGGTTTACCATCGCATTGATGTAGTCATTGGAAAATTCCTATGCTTTATAGAAACCGCTTTGATTACAATTAGGACAGGATTTAACATAGGCAAGACACTAAAACATGTTCAACACATGAATTCTGATATGTTTTTATCTACTAAAAAATACTCTTGAATTCTATTTTTAAATGTATGCTAATAAAAAACCATTACAGTTTTTAGCTTACTTTTGATTTACAGCTGCCTTTTCCATTTGCATAACGTTTCTTCACCTATAGGCATATTGTATTTTGTGCAAACAACAAATATTCTAACAGATTGCAGCTATACATTTTCCCAAACAAATATGCCAAGGAGCAAAGCAAGATAATGGACTAAAAAATAAGCATCGATATACAAAAAAGGCAAGCAAGAGGACTTAAAGAAAAGAAAAAAAAATTGTTTTGATTTTAGATTTCCTATTCCTTCGACTATTATACATGTTTTTTTAGTTTTTCTTCTTGATCTTAGTTGCTTGTAAATTCTAACAAATTGCAAAATTGATTCATTTGAAACAATAATACAAAATCAACACCAAAGAGACCAACAAAAACTTTGGCTAGTGAAATGGAAAAAAGGAAAAGCCATGTGTGTATGATTGTCAATTAACAATATTGTTTTTGTTGTTTAATGTCACAAACGAATTAGAATAATTATTGTTGATATAGATGGAGATCAGTGGCCAATAAGAAAGACAAGCAAGAGGACTTAACGAAAAAGAAAAAAAATTGTTTTGATTTTAGATTTCCTATTCCTTCGACTATTATACATGTTTTTTTTAGTTTTTCTTCTTGATCTTAGTTGCTTGTAAATTCTAACAAATTTCAAAATTGATTCATTTGAAACAACAATACAAAATCAACACCAAAGAGACCAGCAAATACTTTGGTTAGTGAAATGGAAAAAAGGAAAAGCCATGTATTTATGATTGTTAATTAACAGTATTGTTTGTGTTGTTTAATGTGACAAACGAATTAAAATATTTATTGTTGATACAGATGAAGATCGGTGGCCAACCACCTATTCCACAAACTCAAAACAATTGTCCATTTTGGTTGTTTCCTAGTTATTTTTCTACAGTTTTTCGGGTCCCAAACTTCAGGGGTCATTTTGAGGCCCTAAATGACGTTTTTTGGCGATTTGGAGGGCCACATGGTTGCCAATGGCATCCATTTGGTTCTAGTTAAAAGATATAAATCTCGAATAGGCTTTCCAACAGGCTATTGAGCACCCAAATCGAAGATCGTATGGTAAAATTATGACCCTGGGAAGTTTACTATTCAACTAACCACCTTGGGGCTGCAAACTTTATGATGGTTCATCTTCTAGGGTTAGGTTTTGGAAGTTTAGGGTTCTCACCCTCATTCTTATTATAAATAGGCCCTTTCAGCCTCCTTTTGTATTCAACTTGGCACATATGATAGTAGCAGCCACATCTCTTCTCAGAGATAGCTACCACCATTCTCATTGTGTTAGAACAGTAATCCAACTCATTAGTACCTTAGTTACACTACTTAGTCAATTTTATTGCTTTTTAGCATTAATACACTATGAGGTGGACTACGGGTGCTTAGTTGGACAAATGCCAAGTCAAATTGGGGGATTCACACCCACATGAGCACTCCAGCTCAGTAAACCAACCACATGTGTGCCCTCATCATTGTTGGTGTGCTCCCATTCATTGAATGTGGACATCTTGGTTGACTTGGAGCGCTAGAGGTGGATTTTGTCTATTTTTGGCTTCATTTGGTGCATTTAATGCCACCTTGAGACTCTAAACCACCCATATTTCCACACCCATGCATGCCAAGGTGTGATAATTAACCCATATCATCTCAGCCATGTCCAGTCAGCAATTCATGGCTATTTGGGCTGATTTGGGGCGTGATTGGCTCACTTAAGGGGGTTTGATGCCGATTTGGAAATTTTGTCTTGTACACTCACATTGGACTTCCAAAGCCTCAAGAAACTTTCCAAATGTATTATAAACATGATAATAACATGTTTTAATGTTAGACAGTGCAAATTATCTTGGTTCTATTCACATTTGTGTGTGTAAATTGCTTCTCAATTAATGGTTTTTGCTAGTTTTTGCACCAAATTTGATTTGTGAGCTTGACTAACCTTCCTAGATTCTCCTATGGTTTGAATTTCTGACATGGTATTAGAGAGTGTTGGATATTATTGAGTTGCAGATCAATTCAGAGTGATTTGAGCTGCATTTTTAGTGGAATTCCAGATAAAATTGAATTGTGTTTTTGCAAAACATTCGGCAATTTCTTCACCATTAGCATAGGAAGAAATGGAAGCTACCCAAATCTTGCTAACACCTTTCAAATTCTTCAATTGGAAGGCAGAGATGGTGATTTAATTGAGGGCCAAAGGCCTTTATAGAGTTACCATGGGCACTGAGGTGGAGCCAAACTCTACTGTTGAGAAATCCAAGTACTTCAACAGATTGGATGAGGCATATGCATTGTTGTGTCTGAGCATCTAAAGAGAGCTCGTGTTCCACATTGACAGTTTAACAACACCCAATGAGGTATGGGTAAAACTAGAGACATTGTTTTGGAAAACTGATGAACTACGTGGTCACCAGCTTGAGAATGAGCTTATCAGCTTGATCCTAGCGCACTATGACACTATCCAGGACTTCTTCACCAAGTTTAAGTCACTTGTGTTGCAGCTAAAACAATGTGGCATTGATAAGAAAGAGGACCAGTTGATTTTTTCCATACTTTCGAAGTTGGGGCCAGAGTTCTCAGTTTTTGTGAGCACATTTCACTACGACAAGATTACACTTCGAAACTGGCAGATGCCCAGTCTAGAAAGCTTCATGGAGTCACTCACTCAGGATCAATACAAGTTGGTCCAAATGGGTACCATCAAGACCAAGGATCAGGCATTAGTTGTGGGAGTTTCGAATTCCTCAAAGGGAAATCCCAAGCCCAAGAATTTGAAGCTTCCAGAGAAGAAGAAACCAGAAAAACCCAAATCCAATGATGGAATTTTGAATCCTCCCAGAGAGAAGGACAAGAAGGGAAAAGAAAAGTCCAAATGCACCTATTGCCACAAGGAATGGCATCTAGAGAGCTCATGCATGAAAAATACCATTGACACCATGGATTAGCTGCTGGAGAATAACAACATTCTAGTCCCTGACAGTGCAAGGAAGAAGGATGGCACCTCCTGTTCGAATGAAAGAAAGGAGAAATGTCATGCTTTGGTAGGAGGTACCTCTAACTCTTCATATTTTGTCATTGATTCAGGGGCTTCCAGGAACATGGTAGCCAATAGAGAGCTCTTCTCAACTATGATTTTGAATGTTGGCCCAGCACTTCGAATGGGGGATGATTCAGGAATCCAAACCAAGGGGATTGGGAGGATTGACTTAGAGCATGGTTACTTTAGTGATGTATTGTATGTACCAGACCTTGCAGCAAATTTTTTTTTGGCCTATCAGATGACCCATATAGGAGAGGCAAAGAGAGTGACCTTCACTCCAGACATGGTAGAGATTGCAAAAATATCAATAGACCAAGTCATTGCAATTGGGTATGGATATCATCATGAGAGGATGTACAAGTTTTCGAACTTCCTCCCCACTTCCAATGACCAAGCACTTCTCTCACATGCTAATGAGGTTTCCAAGCTATGGAATGAGAGGTTTCCTCACTTGAATTACAAGTACCTCCAAGCACTACACAGAGATGAGATGGTGGAAGGACTTCCAAAAATCAAATCATCAACTGGAGCATGCATTGGGTGTGTAGTTGGGAAGCATCTAGAGCGAAGCTATGAGAAGGGGATGGCAAGGAGAGAAAAACAACCACTTGGGTTGGTGCATTCATATTTGATTGGTCCATTTCCCACTCCATCATATGGTGAATCAAGGTATGTGCTTACATTCATAGATGATTACTCTATATTTTTTTGGGTGTACTTCCTCAAATTGAAGTATGAGGTTTTTGAACACTTGAAGATTTGGAAGGAATTGGTAGAAAATCAGAGTGGGAATAAGATTAAGGTCCTTAGGACTGATAATGGGAAAGAGTATGTGAGCAAGAACCTACGGCACCTTTGTGAGGAGTGTGGCTTCCAAATGCAACACTCAACTCCCTACATACCACAGAAAAATGGTGTGGCCGAGAGGAAGAATAGATCTCTCAAGGAGATGGCTACTTGCATGATAGAAGCAAGGGATCTAAGTCCCAAGATATGGGTTGAGGCCATTAGTTGTTCTGCACACATACAAAATAGAGCCTTCCACAAATCAGTAAAAGGAAAGACACCTTACGAGGCATGGTTTGGTCAAAATCCAAATGTCTCAAATTTCAGGATTTTTGGAACTAGAGCATGGGCTAGAATCCCTTCTGAAAAGAGGAAGGCCTTGCAACCACAAAGTAAGGAGTGCATTATGGTTGGGTGTGGTGAGGATACTAAAAGATACAAGCTCTTTGACACAGTATGCTTCAACCACAGTATGCTTCAAACCTGCTAAATAAGTTTAACATGGCCGAGTGTAAGGCAGCCAAGTCTCCCTTTCTTTCTGGAATCAAAATGCATGAATTTGGAAATTCTCCATTGGTAGATATTACACTCTACAGGAAACTAGGGGGCAACTTGCTCTATCTCACACACACAAGACCTGATTTTTCTTATGCTGTGAGTGTTGTAGAAAGAAATATGCACCAGCCACATGAGATCCATTGGAGGGAAGCAAAAATAATTCTTCAGTATGTCCAAGGTACAAAGAACTTCGGGGTGCATTGCACAGCTAGTTCCTCGCTTCAACTAGCTAGATTTTCTGATTCAGATTGGGCTGGAGATCCCACTGACAGGAAGTCAAATTCAGGTTTTTTCTTCATGTTTTTTGAAGGTATCATTTGCTGGTCAAGTAAGAAATAGCACACCATTTCACTTTCATCAGCAGAAGCCAAGTACAGGGCAGTAGTCAATGCTGCTACATAGTGTGTTTGGTTGCATGGAATTCTTCGGGAATTTGGCGTCACGATTTATTCTCCCACCAAAATTTGGGTGGACAATCAAAGTGCCATCAAAATATATACTGATCTAGTTCAAAGGCAGAGGACAAAACATATTGAGATACACATGCACTACACTCAGGGCTTAGTGCATGATAGGGTGATCTCACTGCAGTATTGCCCATCCACCAAGCAAACTTTTGATCTTTTTACCAAGGCTTTCATAGAGAAGACCTTCACCTACCTGAGATATTTTCTTGGGGTGAGTGAAGGATGGTAATTTTTTATTATTAGTTGCAGTTCCAGCCCCATGTCCATTCTTGAGGGAAGGTTTTGTCTCATGTGGTTTTCCCTCTTTTCCTCGGTTCATATGGACAAATAAATTGTAATTTCTAAATTATGTAATTAAGGTGACTTGAGCCATTGTTGCCAATGCCTCTATTATTTTGTGAGTTGTACTTAGTATTTGTATTAAGGGAGGTTTTTAGAACATTAATCCAATTCATTAGTACCTTAATTACACTACTTAGTCAATTTTATTGCTTTTTACCATTTATACACTATGAGGTGAACTAGGGGTGCTTAGTTGGACAAATGCCAAGTCAAATTGGGGCATTCACACCCACATGAGCACTCCAACTCAGTCAACCAGCCACATGCATTCCCTCATCATTGTTGGTGCGCTCCCATTCATTGAATGTGGACAGCTTGGTTGACTTGGAGCGCTAGAGGTGGATTTTGTCCATTTTTTGCTTGATTTGGTGCATTTAATGCCACCTTGAGACTCTAAACCACCCAGATTTCCACACCCACGCATGCCAAGGTGTAATCATTGACCCACATCATCTCAACCACATTCAGTAAGCAATTCGTGGCTATTTAGGCTTATTTGGGGCGTGATTGGCTTACCTAGGGGGGTTTGATGCCAATTCGGCAATTTTGACTTATACACTCACATTGGGCTTTCAAAGCCTCACGAAACTTTCCAAATGTATTATAAACTGATAATAACATGTTTTAATGTTAGACAGTTCAAATTATCATGGTTATGTTCACATTTTGTGTGTGTAAATTGCTTCTCAATTAATGGTTTTTGCTAGTTTTTGCACCAAATTTGATTTGTGAGCTTCACTAATGCTCCTAGATTCTCCTGTGGTTTGAATTTCTCACAAGATGTTGTATTTACAGTTTGATCTATTTCCTCCATTTAATAGAATATGTGTTTACTGTCACATTTGTTTTTATTGCAATATGTATGTGTTTATGATTCTATATGTGTTATTTCATTTCGTTCACACATAAATCTGGATCAATCATACTCTCATGTAGCTAAATGATTGAAATTAGCTAGATATTGTCAGAGATCTAAATCCATTTTACTCTTCTTGTATTTGTTGTTCATATAAAATTCTAGCACTAAATTTTCTTCTTCATAAGCATCGGTGGTAGAACAAGGTAGAAAAGTGAAATATCAAAACAAGAAAATACCGAAGATAGTAAGCACTAAGAGACATAAAAGGTTAAAAAAATTGTACTTTTAAGAAATAGAAAATTATGCGCTTAATCTGGTTTCCTGCCAATACTAAAACAACAATATATGTAGACTAGATATCTACTGTGTGTCTTATAAATTGCTAAGTGTTGATTATACTCCATATATTTTTTATAGTGTATTTTTTTCTCTCTTTTTACTCGTGATGAATAACGCACTCTAATTGCACCCATGCACAGAGTTTTGCCAAAACCAACATCAATAATAGAAATTTGTCCATGCACACACAACAATATTTTTGAAGGCGATGTCCTGGCACAATATGGGCTTACAAAAAATAGAAGCCTAGCTTGACCAACAAGAACTAGGCTAATACATGCTGACCTTGTCGGCAAAAAGGGGACATACCATGGAGCTAGTGTGAGTATATGATAGTTCAGTACTAAAAGAAGGGGACATACCATAGAGGAGATGCAAAATATTACATTGTTCTCCTTGACAAAACAAATATTGAAAAAATTGATCAGGTTTGCAATTATCGAATGCTAGGACCATATAGCACTATAAAATACTTAGTGACATCAAATGAAGAATTTTCAGTTGGGTCCATAGCTACAATTATGGTTGCTTGTGAGAAAAACACAAGTCAATATGAACTGATCAATATCAAAGATGGAAAGACATCAACTGATTATGCAATTGTAATTCCTTTTCTTCCGCAAGCATACATTTTCTAGGATTCGTTATTTTTTATCCGAACGTTTTTTTTTGTTTATCCTATTTAACATTTTAAAAGATTCAAGATCTATACTCCAACAGATATATTCTAAACATTGTATACAAATTAAAACAGGTGCAAATTGGAGAAACTTGGAAAGGCTTTGTGGAACTGATACAGGAACAATTACTATATGATATTCTAGCACTATATTTGTTTAAAAATATTATATGAAATGGTGCAAAAGGGAGTCAAACATTGTAACCTTGTACAACAACATTTATAGATGTCCTTAGCAAAGAGATTGCAAAACAAACATTGCCTGAAATTTTATATTCAAAGATGGAGGTAATTCACTATCCTGCATTGTTGGAATAGAATTTTCCAAAATGGTTGTCCAATAGACAAACTGTGATTCAACTTGCTTTTTCTATTCTATATCTTGTTAAAAAACACACTAAGAGAATATGATAAAGAAAAATAAAAATATTCTTTGAACGTAGGTGCACGGTCTCCTTAAAGCAAGCAGTCATTTTCAACGAATATGTAACAAGTGCAAACAATGAAGGGAACACAACCTCTCAAGTTGTTGAGCTTGTTGCGCCGAGAGGCGCTCTACAGCCCATTACGTAACATTATTTTTATTAATAAAAAATAATTTTTTTAATTATAGGCCAAAATAAATGTCGGCCAGAAAAAAACCTAATATGGGGGAGATGTTGTAATCTTCCTACCTAACAAAACAATAAAAAAGTAAAAATTTAATTATCCGTAAAAAAATATGGGTGAGTAAAAAAACACAATATGGGGGAAATGTTGTAATGTTTTTACTTAACAAAATAATAAAAAATGTTGGCCTTGCACATGGTTTTAAAATCATAAACCATGTGCATGGTTTTAAAACCATGTGCACATGGTTTTTATGCACATGGTTTATGGTTTCAAAACCATGTGCAAGGCCTCCTAAACAACCCATAGTTTTATTGTACATGGTTTAGGAGGGCCTTGCAAATGGTTTTAAAACTATGTGCAAGGCCTCCTAAACAACCCATAGTTTTATTGTACATGGTTTAGGAGGGCCTTGCAAATGATTTTAAGACTATGTGCAATGCCTCCTAAACAATCCATGGTTGTAGGAGGGCCTTGCATATGGTTTTAAAACCATGTATGGGAAAATGTTGTAATGTTAGTTCATAACAAAATAAAAAATAATAATAAATATTATATGTGGGCCATTGAAGAACATTTCTATTTCTTCAATTGTTGTTCAACTCCATAAACTGTCTCAAGTGGGCGGGCATTTTCACATTTGCAGCTGACAATAGCATTATTGAAGTAACAAAAATGTGATCTCCATGTGGAGCATTGCCAAAAAGTTTTGCTCGTTGCTTGGAAAAAGAAATTGCTTTCTACAAAAGCGATTCCATTCCAATTTTGCTCTATCATAGAATTGAATTGTTGTTATTTAAAGAAGTATGTTGCAATTTTTTTGCAATAGATTTTTTGTGCGAATACTACAAATACGGTACGGTCTCTTCTTTTGTTCTTAGATTTGCATAGACAGAGTTTGAAACACGGTTTTGGAGCTATCGTATCTTTTTATGTCGTGTTAAAGGAAAAGGGAAAAAACAAATGTCAAAAATCCAATACTAATAAATAGCGAAGACTTCTTATATATAATATTTTTAATTAAATATACAACAATATATATAATATTATAATTAAATATACAACCATATATATAACATTTATATTGTCTTAAACATATACCATATTTTTAATGAAATATTGAATATTAACCATTAAATTTTAAAAATTAAAAAAAATTAAACATATTTTTTATAACCAAAATTACTCTTTAAAAAAACAAAAAGATAATGCCGGTAATATAAGAGAGAAAACACTTAGTTATTAATAGTTATTAATTATTTTAAGAAGAAAGTAAATAATATCACTATTTACATTGAAATTAATTAATTAATATTTAAATTGTGTTAAGGCTAACTTTGACTCCCGAATTAGCAAGGATGTAAGTGGTTTTGGGCACATGGTTTTGGTAACCAATAAATCTAGTGTTGTTATAATAATTGCATATTTATTTTCTTTGGTGTATTTTTATTCCTATTAAATTGAATTACTAAAAAGAATTTATTTTATAGTGTTTTAAAAATTAAAATTTGGTTTTTTTAAATTAATTTTTAAAATTAACCCATATTCTTATTACACGGATCAAATATTCGACAACTTCGAATTTGTTCGAAATTTTCATACACAAAAAGCCAATAGGATCAAATTATACTAAGATACATTAAACTAATAATCGAAAAATTTCATGTGCACTTGCTTCATGTTTTCCTTTTCCAAAACAATGGTCTTCATATTGCCTTCGCTCTTGTTTCTTGTTTCTGTAGTATCATTGCTAGTGTCTTGGCAACTTTTGCTTCCATCCCTAAGAAAAAATATAATCTGTTTTCCAAATGTTTATGTTTTAAAAAACAATAATTATTATAGAGATTTCAACCAAGCTTCATGAAAGAAAAAGGGAAAAAATGTCATCTTGCATTTAATTAGTTCTCATTGTGTGACAAAAAAAAATGAGGTTTTTCTTCATTTAGCCAACAGCAAAAAAATAGATTTTACTAGACAACTAGCTGCATTTTTCTTTCAATTCGCTATTCCCTATTAACAAATACAATAAGCTAATAAGGTTAACTCAAACAAAGTATTCTCTTATACTCTTTGACTAGGAACATGGTTTCGCTATGAGTTTTGTTAGGTTCTTACTGTGATTGCAAATTATTTTTCCTTTTACTTTTACCTTCTACATGGTTATTGCTACTGTCATTATTTTGTGTATGCTTCATTACTAATGAAACGCTTCTTAATAATGGAATACTGAAATTTTATCTTTTCTGTTTTTCAATCATTTCATATGTGTATAAACATGTTTTTTCCATTTCCATATTAGCTCGAGCCATGCAAAACATAGATCAAACCAAAAGATTGAGAAAAAACAAAAACCAAAAAATAAGAAGAGTGAGATTGTACTCCCAAAAAAACTTTGCAATCTAGCATGTTTCTTTGTATTAAGATTTTTACAACCATCTCTTTTGCAATTCAAGGAAAAAAGAAAAATATGCATTGTTTCTTCATTTTCCAATTGCTGCTATGTTGAACTATAGCTTAGTGATACATTTATTGCTATTGAAGAAGAAAAAAATCATAGTAGTATGAATGTTTGAGCAAAATTGGAGATGCTTGAACATTAAAACTTGTATTAATCAATCAATGCATATATGAATCTCATAAGACAAATCATCCACATAAATCATTCAACCATAAGAGACAATATATACCTTGGGAAAACCCTCCAAATACAGAGGATGAAAAACCCAAGAATTTTTTTACTATGATAGATAGATTTGCAGAGAATGGTTTACAACACATAAGCAGATTTCCCGATAAGAGATGTCACCTCAAGAGTAGAGAACAGAAATCCAATACAACATTGTAATCAACTATAGTGATCTTTCCATAAGCCTAGCATATTAATAACAAGCCAAAGATATGAGCCCTTCCTTTCGTTATTAGTTTTAATTGAATGTTGAGAACTTAGTCTTTTAATATTTAAGTGAATGTATGACCATAAAGTTAGGAGGCTAACTGAATGTCTTTGGTGCTTTATATTTAGTGCACAATTTCTGTTATTAACTTTTGCATGGATATTCTTAGTTAATTGAATGATGATCATTTAGTTAATGGGCTAACTTAAGTATCATTAGTGCTTCAATCTTAGTGCCATCCATGCAAAAAAATTGCATGGATCTCTGTAAGTTTCTTTTAATTAACTCAAACACATAGGTCTTTATTAATTCAATTACATTATTTACTATTTTTATCTTTGAATGGATCTCACAGAGATTCCTTATTTAACTGATACATTCTGTATTTACAACTAAGGGGCTTTAACTGAAGCCTTTACAATTTGAGTTCACATGAAGGCATACATAGGCAGTTCAAATTCATTCTCTCTCTATGCTTATCTCTTTATCATTTATTATTTACTGCATGGTCGACATGTATATTTATTTATCCATCTTATTATATCATACTCAGAAGAATTATTCCATACTGATGCTCATACATATTACCATGGGACATATAGTCATATGCTAAAGTAATTCACTCTAGGGGTATCTAAGCCCTAAAGGAAACTTATAGCACTCAATGACAATGACTAGTAATACATCACATAGTATAACTTGTTTACCAAGTAAGGTATGGCACCTCAACAAATGAGGATATTGGTAGGAATTGATATTACTCACAAATCTACAGTCCTGATATTACTCACAAGCTCATCTCTATAACTGGAGGTATATATCATAGGGTGTTGTATGAGAATTCTTGACTTGATACAAACCACAAGTCCCAACTTGATAAAAACCACAAGTTTATAGTATTGATACAAACCACAAGAATTTATAGTGCAACCATGACCACCTCAATCATATGTGGATATAGATAGGACTTGATACAAACCACAAGTCTGTAGATGATGGCTCCCGATGTTGTAAAATCAACACTCGCTCTCAGCGAGCGAGACATTCTCTGCTAT
>LPNX011067621.1:297830-312825 GCA_001517045.1 Pseudotsuga menziesii
ATTAGTCACATGAATCAGCTTGATATTACTCACAAGATTTACAACATCACCACCTCAATCATATAAGGATATTTGTAGGACTTGATATTACTCTCAAGTCTATTGTCTTGATATTACTCACAAGACTGGAGAATGACTCCCGATGCTGTAATCTCAACACTCGCTCTGAGTGTGGGAGACATTATCTACCATACCAATCTTATCTCAGAAGTAATTGAACTCCGTCATAGATTGAGGCTTTGTCATCACATCTACAATCTACTCATCAGTAGGTATGTACTGAAGTTTTACAAATCCTTTCTAGACCATGTCTTGAATGAAGTGATACTTCATTTCTATGTGTTTCGAATTGTCATGAAGCAAGGGATTTTTGGAAAGCTTTATACAACTTTTGTTATCACACTTGATCATTGTAGGATCTATATTTACATCGAACAATCCTCCATGTAAATTTCTCAGCCACACTGCTTCTCTGCAAGCAGTACTAGCAGTAGTGTACTCATCCTCTGTGGTTCTTTGAGAAACTAAAACCTTATTTCTGCTAGACCATGAAATCATCATTGAACCCAAGCTAAAACAATACCTGGAAGTGATATTTTGATCAACAATGTTGCCACCCCAATCAAAATCAGTATATCCAAGCAATAACACTCCTCCATTGGAGGAATACCTAAGTCCATAAGCAACTGTACCACAAAAGTATCTCAAAATATGCTTACCTACAACCCATGGTTTGTGTCTAAGATCATTCATGAACTAACTCAAAATGCTAACTGCATAGCAAATGTTTGAACTCGGATGTATCAAGTACATCAACAAGACAATAAATTGTCTGTATAATGGTCCACTGGATCCGATCCAGTCTTAGTCTCATGGAGTTTCCTCAAATTGGAATCCATAGGAGTAGTCATGGATTTATAATCCACCCTTGCCAAAACTGTGCAAGATGTCCATGGTATACTTCCCTTGAGAAAGAAATATTTCATCATTCTTGAGCCAAATCTCAAGGCCTAGGAAATAGTGCATAAGGCCTTAGTGTGTCATCTCAAACTCTAAGGCAAGCTCCCTCTAACACTCTGCAATCAGTATTTCCTATATAGTGAGGAAAATATCATCCACATATAGGACTAGTACCCCAGGTTGGTTCTCCACTAATTTGAAGTACAAGTTTGATCCCGCATCACTCTTCAAGAAACCCAATTTCTGAAGATAACTTCCTATTCTGGAACACCAAGCTTGAGGAGCTTGTTTTAACCCATACAGGGCTTTCTTTGCACACATGGGACTCCTTCCCATTTATCACAAAACCCTCAAGCTAATAAATGTAAACCTCTTCCTCAACCTCACCATTGAGGAAGGAAGTCTTCACATCCATTTGTTGAAGCTTCTAGCCCAATACTGATGCAAGTGAAATAATAGATCTGATAGTAGTATACCTGGCCACTAGAGAAAAATTATCCTCATAATAAATTCCCTCTTTCTCAGAAAAGCCACGTGCAACAAACCTGTATTTGTACTTTTCCACATTGACATATGTAGCATCCTTTATCTTATAAAGTCATCTAGAAGTTACAACTGAATTCCTCTCAGGTCTGGGAACAATATCCCAAACATGATTCTTCATAATAGAATGGTATTCCTTTGTCATTGGATCTTTCCACACTTACTGTTATGCATCCTCTTTATATGATAAAGGATCTAATTCACTGATACTGTTCATCAATGCAACATATCCTGAATACCTATCAGGTTGCTTGTGCTCTCTGGAAGTGTATGTTTGTGCTCCATGCTTCTCAGCTTCTCTCAATGCATCTTGGCACCATTTTGACCTCCTCTTTCCAGGAGGTTCATCAACCAGTTCAAATGGTTCATCAATGACAAGTATCTATGTATGCTCTGTTGGATTCTCCCTCTGAAAATCAAAAGGGGAAGAATCATCATCATGATCCTCTGATATAGGATCCTCATCCTCCTCTGTCTCTAAATCACATTCAAGATCTTTTGACCGCTTGAATGTTTCCTCCTCATGGAAATTCACATCCTGATTAACCTCAACATGTCTCTCACCAAGTACATAAATTCTAAATTCCTTGGAGTTCTCACTGTAGCCAATAAAATTTCCCTTCTTTCTAGAAGGTTCCATCTTGGCTCTCTTTTCTTTTGTAATATGAATATACAAATGACATCCAAAAATATGAAGATGTGAAATGTCTGGTTTCTCACAAGTGAACACCTCTTCAAGTGTTTTCTCATCAAGAACTACATTTAGACTTCTATTATGTATGTACACTATTATACTAGTAGCCTCTTCCCACAAATAAGCAGATAGATCATGATCATGTAACATGGATTTTGCATCCTCACACATAGTTATCTTCTTTCTCTCTGCAACCCCATTCTGTTGTGGGTTGTAAGGAACTGTTAACTATCTACATATCCCTGCATCACTGCAAGTCATTAAAGGAATTTGATTTGAATTCTCCACCATTATCAGACCTTAGGGAACAGATATGCCTACTTGTCTTATTCTCAACTAAGGATTTATATTCTTGGAATTTACTGGAGGTTTCACTTTTGGCTTTCATGAAGTAAATCAAGGCCTTACGGGAGAAATAATCAATGAATAAAACATAATATAGATGCCCATTGAGGGATGCAGAAGACATGGGTCCACATAAATCTAAGTGCACTGAATCTAATATTTCTTTAGATATAGTATGGATTCTAGGAAACTTATTTTTAACATTCTTCCCTAAAGCACAACCTTTACAAACAGTATCATGTACAGAATCAAAACTAGGTAGAGCTTTCACAATTCGTTGCAAACAAAGGAGTGTTATGAAGTGGATATTTCCAAGTCTCCTATGCCATAGCTTGCATGGGCTGATAGTATGATGTTTCATGGTTTTAATATACTTTCTTGGTACCTTGTAAATCTATCCTTCTCAAACTCCAATAACAGTAGTAGTATCAATGTTCTGGTTCTTTGGCCACAAGTATGCTTGATTCTCCATGAATATGACTCAGAATCCTTTATCTTGAAGGACATAAACAAAGAGTATGTTGTTATTCACTCCAGGGACATAAATAGTTTTCTTCACATGTAGTGTGTCTCCTGAATTCAGCTAGAAGGATGTGGATCCAATTCCTTGGATTGAGTATGTGGAATTATCTCCCAATTCTGCCATGCATGCAAACTGTTTTTCTTTGATGTTGGAGATTGTGCCCTTGTATCCTAACATGTGTTTTGAAGCACCGCTATCAACCATCCATATATATTCTCCCGTGATGAGAGATCCGGATAAATCAAAGACAAGGTAATACTCCCTCCTTGTCCCTTTCTCCTCAGGTGCATTCTTTTGTGGAGTAACATAATTGATTGTAATTGAATGTAACTGAAATTAAATGAACATAACTGAATGTAACTGAATAGAACTAGATGTAACTAATCAACTAATTGCTTGAACATTATTCAAGAGTTTAACTAAATGTATTTAGTGCTTCACCATCAGTGTCATGTTTGACAACCACTTTGCATAAATTAAGGAATAGATTCCTTAATTAAATAAAACTTGTTTTCCCACAACTTGTACTTAACTGATGTCTTTGCAATTCAAGTTCACTGAAGGTCTGAAATAGGCAATTTGAATATTTACTCTGTCTCTATGCTTTTCTCATTTATAATTTAATTAATTCGGCATCGTCCATGAGTTTTTAGTTAATTAATCATCTTTATCATATCATACTCAGAAGAATTGTTTCCAACCTATGATCATATGTATTACCTCAGGTAATATAGTCATATTCTAACGTAAATCACTCTAGGGGTAGTTAATCCCTAAAGGAGACTTATAACATTTAGTGACCATGACTATTAATACATCAGATGGTATAACCACTTTACATATTAAATTACACCACCTCACAACATGAGGATATTTGTAGGACTTGATATTACTCACAAGTCTACTATCTTGAGATTACTCACAAGGCTCACTCGATATTACACACAAGTTTACTGACTTGATATTACTCACGAGTATATTGTCTTGATATTACTCATGAGTCTATTGTCTTGATATTACTCACAGGAATCATCTTGATATTACTCACAAGCTTTACAACATCACCACCTCAAGCATATGAGGATATTTGTAGGACTTGATATTACTCATAAGACTGGGGAATGACTCATGATGTTATAATCTCAACAAAAGTTATCATTGATAGTGGCAACACAGATAACTTGGTATCAACCGAGATGGTAGATAAGCTAAAAATGGGAAAAATCAAGCACCCCAATCCATATAATTAGTGTTGGAATCATAAAGGCCATCATATCTTAGTAAATGAACAAGCTGAAGTGGAATTTCACGTTGGAATTTTCAAAGATAAAGTGTTGTCCGACATAATTCCAATGGATGTCTGTCATATGCTCTTGGACATACCATGGAAATTTGATCAAGGAGAATCGCATGATGGAAGGAAGCAACTATACACCTTTGATAAAGATGTATTTCAACATACACTATTTCCATTGGAGGAGAAGGATGCAGTTGAAGATCATAGTCCAAAGGTACTATTACTCAGTGGAAAATAATTTCTACAGTAAATCAAAGAGGAGGATGAGGTAATATTTTCTTTAATTATGATTCTTACAGTATTTTTTACAGCTACAAGTGTGATGGATCTTCCTATATAAATTTGGGATATGCTAGCTGAATTCACTGACATAATAATGGATGAATTACCTAATGAATTACCTCCCAATAGAAACATAAGTCATCATATTAAATTTATGCCTAGTGTAAGTTTACCAACTAAGGAAGCTTACAGGATGAAACCACAAGAAAATGCATAGATCAAAAATCAAATGTAGGAGCTACTTTATAAGGGACTAATCATAGAAATTATAAACCCTTCTGCACTACCCACAGTATTGAGTCCAAAGAAGGATGGTAAATGGAGGATGTGCACTAATTCCAAAGCCATATATAATATTAATATCTGGTACATATTTCCTTTACCCTTCATAAATGATTTAATGGACTCTTTAAGTGGTGCTAATTAATTTTTAAAAGTATATCTTAAAAGTGGTTATCATCAAATTAGCCTTCAGAGAGGGAGGTGAGTGGAAAGTCGCCTTTAAAACTGATGATGGGTTGTATGAATGGGTAGTGATGCCCTTTGAGTTGTAAAATGCACCAAGTACATTTATGAGATTCATGAATGAGGTTTTGAAGGATTTCATTAGAAAAATCGTAATTGTTTATCTAGACGATATTTTGATTTATTGGCAGTCAAAAGAAGAGCATATGAAGCATGTAAGGACTCTTTTAGAGAAACTACAGAAAGATAAATTATGGATAAACTTGCAAAAGTGATCCTTTATGAAAACAAAATTATTTTTTTGGGGTTTTGTAATACCAAAAGATGGGTTAAAGATGGATCCTGGAAAGTTCAAGGCAATCATTGATTGGCCTTCTCCAAAGAGTACAATTGAAGAAAGAAGTTTCCATGGGGTGGCTAGTCTCTATAGGAAATTCATTAGGAACTTTAGTAGAATTTGTGGTCCAATAGTTGAAACATTTAATAAAACCAATCATCCTTTCCATTAGACAGTAGAAGGTGAAAGAGGATTTTTGTTATTAAAGAAGAAAGTAGCCGAATAACCCATTTTGACATTACCAGACTTCAATAAAGTGTTCCAAGTGAAGTGTGATGAGAGTGATATTGAAATCGGAGTTGTATTGAGCTAAGAAGAAAAACCAATAACATACATCAGTGATAAGTAATATGAGGCCAAACAAAAGTATTCTTCCTATGATACATAATTCTATGCAATACTACAAGCTTCGAAAAAGTGGAGGAATTATCTCATGCCAAAGGAATTCATCTTGTAGTATGATAATCATGCACTACAGTACATCAACCAATAGCCAAAGATAAGTACAAAACATGTTAAGTGGATTGAATTCTTGTAGAATTTTACTTCTTTTTTTAAGCATATAAATGGATCAACTAACAAAGTTGTAGATGCTTTGAGTAGAAGGACTTTGGTTTTGCAGGAGACTCAAATTCAAACATTGGGATTTGAAAATCTTAAATATATGTACCAAGAAGATCTAGATTTTAAGGAGGCACATGAAGCCTGTGAAATTCCAGGTAGCAGAGATAGGAGTCTATAGCTTGAGTACATGTGTTGATTCCTGGAAAAATACCAGCTACCGATAGTAGGGGTTCTCCCAAATAGTTCGTTTACTGATTGGAGTGGGGAACCCGTCCGGTTTGTAGTCCGGGTACCGTAGAGTTAAAGTGTGTTTTTTAAATCTCTTTTACTAGTTTCGGCTCGATCCACCGTTTATAAATTTTCTCTTTTATGTATGAAATGCAAGTTCCTATATTAAATGCAAATAACAGAACAACTAATCTAAATCTACTCTAGCCTATCCCCAGGAAGCAAGATTGATATTAATAAAAAATGAATGATGTGATGTATTGTTTGCATAAAGAACTTTACAGCTAGCTAAGAAATCCAAGATACATACATATAGCAGAAAGTTAACACAGAGATAGCTCAGTGATATTAAAATATTCATCATTCATTATTGCATAAGATTCATCACAGAACATAAAATTAGTCATAACTCAGAAGTAGTTCAGAGGGTTAGGAACGATCTCACATATTATATAATTCTAAACAAGAAATAGTTCTCCATTCAGCTTCATACAACATGCTTTGAGACTTATGCAATACTCTCTCCAACAGAATTCCATC
Source organism: Pseudotsuga menziesii (assembly GCA_001517045.1). Lineage (NCBI taxonomy): Eukaryota > Viridiplantae > Streptophyta > Pinopsida > Pinales > Pinaceae > Pseudotsuga > Pseudotsuga menziesii. The sequence continues at coordinate 304,609 of LPNX011067621.1, forward strand.
TTATTTATTATAATAGGAAATATATCTTCTTACAACAAGCTTCAATAACTATGCTAGCGAAAACTCCTTCTTTCATCTGCTTTACCTCTACTTATACAAATTACAAAATGACTCTTGAGTTTCCCCAACCTTTTAGGCTTCCTTGACTCTTCCTTCATAAAATTTCATCTTTTAGTGCATTTACTACAAAAGGAATAAATACAAAATATTACATAATCCCCAGTTTGTGAATAAGACAAGTTTAAGTGGGCCCAATTGATGTCTTGATGAAAACGCTCCATGCTTGGGCTTCTTCACTGATGACCTGATATTCAGCTGACTGCAGCACACGCACTGCCACTTCATGCTTTGATAGTTGGGACTCGATTTCTTTCACTTTGGGTGCATTCTGACTCAGTAATTCCTCCAACAGGTGCTTGTGGCATGAAGATTGTATAATCCATATCTTAATGTATTCCTCACTAACAACCTCGAGCTTAGATATGCTTTCTTCCCCTTTTAAAAACCTTTCTTGTAAGTTCTTCTAATTTTCCTCCCTGACTGGGAAATCTTGGTCTAGGGCGCCTGTTAAAATCATGCACTGATTGTGAACATAACACATGCCTTTGTAGAATTCAACACACTTTTCAATAGTTCTCTCAATACCTGTGTTTAATCTGACTGTTATTCTACACCCAAAATTCAATATGGCCACATCCATCTTAAGACTTCATGTAGTCTTCTGAGGCATATTTGTTGAAAATTTTGGATTGGGAACATAAATAATTCAGCCATTATAAGAAGTATTTATGTTCCCGAAACAACTGGTATGCAGAATAAACAGGAGTTTTGGTCTTATCCCACTGGCAATTTAGAGTTGGGAACTTTTGTTTGCACAAAATGCAATCAATCAGAAAAGAGCTCATATAGAACTCTAACTTCTTTTGTAAGACACCTCCAAGTGTTGTGCTTATACATGAGGACAAGCTGTTGGATATTATATCAACCCAGTTAAAAATGGTGCCTTGGGTGGCCACGAAATAAATCACCAGCACCCAACTCATCTTGTAATATTTTCCATCAGTGCTTAGCCGAAAATATTGTTCAACATTAAGGCAAAAATCCTATAGGGGGTACGCAAGTTCGTTGTTTCATATTCTCCGGTAGGCCTCGTATGAAACTACTTCCTGGGGACCATCATTCTTCGTACATTGTCAACAATATCAAGTTCTAGCTCTTTTAACCGTTTCTCTGTGAGATAAATCTGAGGACTGGGAAGCTTGCAAGCTTGAGCTACATAAGTCGAGATGTAAGCAGCAAAACCTTGTCCTTCAACATTTAACAAAATCCTCTTGGTTATTTCTGCCTTTGGCAGCATCCAGCCAATCACATCTACACATGGAAAAAGTTCTGGTCGTGTGGAAGCCTTCATAATCGCTGACCTTTCTATGTTTGCATATATGGGTGAATATTCTAACCTTGCATCTGGTACGCTCCGATCCTTTATCATTTGGTAGATTTTCACGCATTTGTACTCAGGTTCACTGCCAGTAACAGCCTTGGTATCTTCATATATGATTTCTACTCGCGTTGTGACCTCCACCTCTGGATCCTCCTCCGTGGCTTGCACCTTCTTCTTCTCTTTTCGAGGCATATCACTATATAGATGGCGAGGTTGTTTAAGTCATAAAAAAATGTGTTAGATCAATTTATTTCAAAGGAATATAATTTTGATTGATGAATTTAACGCTGCATATAACCAAAAACCAAGTTTCAACTAGAAAACTTTACCAAATCATCACGATACATCTTAGCAATTATTTTATTCCCACCCTAAACCGTGCCATACTGAAATAAAAAAAAATTAAACCACGGGTTCAAGGATTTTTAGGAGAAATACTGGACACAGTTCGTAGGCAAGTAAACTCCACTTCACTGGCCTTGAGAATTTTATCACTAAAAAGCATCTCTTATGGGCATAGAAACCCTAACACCATCGATAGGGTAAAAAGGAAAACCATGAATAATGGGGAGGAAAACCTATAAGGATAGTCGAGGTTTTCACCCAGCATGAACTTCATCCCTGTATCCGGAAAATGAATACGGAAATCCCTGACAATCAATATTCGGACCCGACCAATGGCCATAATCCCCCCACCCCCGCATTGGTGAAACGAAGGAGTGGTGCAGATGGAGAAATGCTCGTATGCCCACAGTCCTCCTTCTGCAAAAAAATATCAAGGAAACTCTCATGGTGAGAGCTGGGCAAACAACAGCCTGGGGCAGGTAGGAAAAACCTGTGGCCCTAGTTAAAAATGGACAGAGCAATGTGCCATCACTCAAGGGGAAAACAACAAAAAACTATGACCTCAAGGTTTAAATACTCTCCGTGTAGATGCAAAACCTAAACCTACCAAGTATCAAATCAAGCAAAAGGGTTAAGATCCTACCTGGCTACTGAATGAGATGGAACAAGTGCAGTCACAGCTGACTAGATCCACTCAATGATTGACAGTTTCACACAAGAAACGTAGATTCAAACGGTGAAAAATAACCGTAAAGTGCCTCCTTACAGGATTAAAAGGCAAAGCTTTGGAAAAAATATTGAGAGAGGAAACAATGGTTTCGGGCGGAAAAAGGAAAGGATCCGATTTTATCGAGCGGCTACATACTTAACCTGTCAGGATGGGGTAATGGTTTAAAGATCCATCGATAAAGTAACCAATTAACCATCTACACTGGCATCAAAAAACTCTTTGAAATATTATCAGTTGCACATCTAATTATGCATCCAAAGATTCGGCGAGGGATTCATCCAAAAAATCTCCGGAAGACTTAGAGACAAATAACCGAAATGGCGGGCGGGAAAAAACAAAACTTTTCCACGGACATCAGAAACTAAAGCAGCAAGTCAATCCAGTGTGTCAGAAATACTGCTGACAACCAACCAGAAATCATCGAAAAATTTTCTCTGATATCGTCGATACCACAGACAAAAGTTCATCCAACGAATCGGCCAACTCTTGTGAGTATTTTCGGAAAGCACGAGAAACAATGGTTTGGAAAGCCTTCGAATAACTCTTCTGTTGCGTCAGATAAACTCCATGAGTTCATCTGATGCATCAGGTGGAAAAAGAGTTTTTCTTTTAACAAAACATCTTGCAAAAAACTAAGTTATAAAGAAAAATCTTGAAGATCAAGGTAGACTTTTGAGGCTTTAAAACTAGAACTTCAAAGAAAAAGTGGGGGGCCCTAAAACATAAAAAAATTTGGGATGGTAGTTGCAATAGAAACAACATGTTACAAGATGGGTTGTTATTCAAAGGAAGTCAGCTTTGGATTCAAAAATTTTCAATGAGGGAGAATCTAATCTAAGAGAAGCATAGCGATGGATTAGCATGATATTTTGGACAAGATAAGACATATGCACAAGTGAGTTCTCTTTATTTTTGGCTAGGCATCAGAGCTGAGGTAAAGAAGTTCATTGAGAGATGTAGAATATTACAATATGCCAAAGGAAGAATGTTAGAGTAATAATACATCCTAGCACCATAGTATTATACCTTAGACATATTCATTTGCTTTTATGCAGTGTTTTCTATGGTTTAAACTTGGGGAAATTGGCATTTATTACAGTTGAGGCGCTCTTGGTTGATCATTCTACATAATTGAGGCACTGCAGGTTGATCATTCTAAAAACCCAAGCACCCACATTGATGAAAGTCAACCAGCATGGACTCCCCTTCCCCAATTTCATGGATTCGGTCCAACTTGAGGCTCTAGTGCTTGGTTTATGTGGTTTTTGGACTCTCTTGGGAATTTATTTCTCTCCTACAGCCACTCCCACTCACCCACGTGCTCACCCACATCTTGCATACCTTCATTGGTGTTCCATCATTCCATTCCCATGTTCACACAAGGATTAGTGACCGTTTGGGATGATTAGGAGGCTCATTGGTCCAGCTAGGGGGGTTTGAGGGTCAGATCTTGGGATAACACTTTTATGCATTCACATGGCCTCCAAGGCCTCACGTTTTTTCCCTATTGTAATATATATCAGTTCCAGACATAGTTACAGGTTGGACAGTTATAATAATATTTGTTATTGACTTCATGTGTGTATGTAATTTTCATTCTTTCACCTATTTTGTGCATGTTTTGTAAACCATAGAGAATTGTGAGAGTTTATTTCGGTCCTACATCCATTTGTGATTCAATTCCCACATATTATTAGAGCATAGGTCTCAGGTTCAATTCCCCCAAGCTACACTGAAGGGGGGTGTTGGAGTATCAGTACAACTGCATGGTATAACCGCTGCACCTATGGAAATATAAAAATGTGGACTAACCTCCACTCCTAATGATAGGGCATCGTGCTTGGTTTCAAATGTTCATCAATATATGTAGGTTTTGGTGTAATAACAAACCTTACATGGTATCAGATCTCTTTGGAGATGCAAATCAAAACCAAAGTGTTTGAGTTGTTGTTTGAGGGATTCTCTAGATAGATTCATGAGTTTTAATTGCAGGTACATTTAGGAGTTTTTCACCAAGAGCGCAAGCAGAAATGGATCAGACCCATGTCTTGTTAACACCATTCAACTATTTCAAGTGGAAGGCTGAAATGGTGATTCAGTTGAGGTCGAAAGGCCTGTACAGGGTCACCATGGGGATAGAGGTCGAACCAAACTCTACAGTTGAGAAATCGAAGTTCTTCAATAGAATTCATTAAGCATTTGTAATGCTTTGTCTCAGCATTTCGAGAGACTTTCTCTTCCATGTTGACAGTCTAGCTACCCCCAATGAATTATGGTTGAGGCTTCAAGATTTGTTTGGGAAGAATGATGAGATGAGAGGTCATAAGCTCGAAAATGAGCTCATCTCCTTGAGCCTAACACATTATGAGACAATCCAATATTTCTTCACCAAATCCAAGTCATTGGTGCTTCAGCTCAAGAAATGTGGCATAGAGAAGAAGGAAGAGCAACTCATATTGTCCATTCTTTTGAAGCTAGGTTCTAATTACTCTGTGTTTGTAAGCACATTTCACTCAAGCAAGCTCATGGCTCGAAACTGGCAAATTCCATCACTAGCTAGATTCATTGAGTCATTGACCCAAGAGAAATATAATCTAGTGCAGATGGGTACCATCAAATCCAACAAAGACCGAGCTCCTGCTGCAAGGGTTTTGAATCCTTCCAAAGGCAAGAAGAAAGCTAAGGATTCGAGGCAGCAAAACAAGAAGAAGCAAGATAGACCCAAATTTCCAGATGGGGGTTCTAATCCTTGCAAGGAAAAGGACAAGAAGAGCAAGGAGAAGAACAAATGCACTTATTGTCACAAATGGTGGCATACAGAGAGTACATGCATGAAGAAAACCTTATACATGATGGCGTAGTTGTTGGATAAGAACAACATCCCAGTCCCAAAGTGCACAAGCAAGAAGGATGGATGTTCAAGCTCAAACAAAAAATAGAGATGCCATACATTGGTTGTTGGTTCTTCATATCATTTATCCTTCATCATTGATTCAGGAGCATCAAGGAACATGTCCTCTGTTAAAGATTTATTCACATCCTTGTATTCATATAGTGGCCCAAATATTCGAATGGGTGATGATTCAAAGATTGAGGACAAGGCGATTGGAAGGATCGATATAAAATATGGGTATTTAAATAATGTATTGTTTGTACCAAACTTGGAAGTAAATGTAATAATCCAAAAATTCATAAAATTTAAAAAAAATTAAAGTGACATAAAATGTCTAAAGTCGCAGTTAAGTAACTGCTAATGGTTAGTGGAAAATGAAATAGTTTCTAAAAGAATATGGTATTTCTTCTTTATAAGAACTTGAAAACTAATGGTTGTAATCTTAAACACCTGTGTTAGTCCTATTAAAGACTTAACAGCTTTAGTTCTATCGTAGTTAGAAAAGGACTTGCATTTTGTTGCTGCTAGATATACTGATGATTAACTTTTGTCAAGTAGGTAAGAATTCTTGTTTGAGATCGAGGCTTGCTTAGCATTCTGCTAACTCAATTGGACTGTTCGTTCCTTACAGGTTTAGCAGGTAAGCATAAGATACAATAGGTGTTATTTAAAATTACGTCGAGAAAATTACTTTCCTAGCATGTTAAGATGCTAGTTTAAGAAAAGGTTAAATATGTTGCTTGTCTTCAAGGAGGTAATGTAAATTCTTTTTTGTTGTTATAAATCCATAAATGTATTTATAACTAATGCCATAATGAATTTCCATCAAAAACATAAACAATGGTTTAAATTACAAGAGCAAGTACTTACCAAAGTTCCTTCAATCGTTTGATGATTATTTTCTAAAAATCTAAAGGACATGGTTAGTTTTCTTGAGTTTACAGTACTGGTTATTTATAAATTCCCATAGAGAGCATAGAGCTCATGGTTTTGGCTTAAGTTTACTTCAACTGCTTAGTGATCTCACAACTATTCTCACTTAAATACTCAAGGTGTCTTTCTCTTAAAGCATGATCCAGTTACCTATGTTCTTCAAATATACTTTTAACAATGAATTATTAGAAATCTAACATGATTTCTCCATCATTTTTTTTCTTCAGTTTCTTGAGCACTCCTTCAACGAAACAGTATAAGGGTTATATTTTTCAGAAGTTCAAAATGCTAAAAATACTTTTATCAGCATCTTTCATTTACAACTGGAATGCACCTTTAGCAAAGACTAAGACTTTATGCAATTGATTAGTTGTATTTGCATTATCTTTATACAAATGTCTTAGCAAATGAATAAAAGGAAACTATTAAAACTTGGAAATAGTCTATACTACTTCGTATCATAAGTAATGGTTTAGAACCTATCCTTTGCTAGTCTCCGTGGCATAATGTGTATATCATTGGAATAGTATAAATAAAATGGTAATCATATATTGGAATTTGTCCTTCTCATAATTTTTTTACTATTTTAAAATATTACTCCATCTATTTGACTAGTTTGAAAGCATGAAGATTTTCTAGGATAATAAATAGTATCCAAGTCTTAACCTAAGGTGGAATAACTAAGTATCAACCATTATGATGAAATCGATGATGGCAATCATATGTTACATAGTTTGATATGATTATAGGTTTTGAAATAATGCAAATGGTTGATTGCGGCGCTGACTATAGGTTTCGACCCACGCTTGGAGAAATTATTTGGAATGGCACGTGGATTTTTTGCATCCACTCAAGGGTTGAATTAAAACCTCGAAACCCTTATTCATTTGCATTGCAAACCATGGATTCCTCCTTTGTGCTAGCTGAGCTACGAGATCGCAGCCATGAGAGGCCTGTAACTCCCTTCAACATTTGGCATTTCACCTACAAATACTATGCTGTGACTGTTGAGGAAAGTTGTTTATGGTTTTGGTCTTTCTGAGTGTTAAATTGTTCAGCGAGGGTGTGTATTGGCTTTTCTTTGAGGCTCGAAGGCTGAGCTTCCCTTTAACCTGCCACAGAGCATTCATAGCTTCTACATTCGTCTTGTTGGGTCGATTTCTTTCTTTTTTCCTTCGCAGGGGTGACTTCAAAACTTCTTCCCTTTCGGCATGGTGCCAATACGACTTGGTGTGGCCATCTCTCTGCAGCTTCCACTCTAATTTATAGCAGGTAAAGTTTTACCTTTAACTTGGGTTTAAAATTATTTTTTCTCACAAGGGTTTTTTACAATTTTAAGCAAATAAAGTATTTATGACATTACTGTTTGAAACTTGCAGGCCTTTGCTCCTGGTTCCATCCTGTAGGTGAAAGCGAGCTCACCCTACAGCATTTTGTGGGCAAACAAAATGGTAAGCCTCGGTTTCACAAGGGTTTCTTCCTGCGTGACGTTGTGGTTGATGATGGCACGGCCTCGGTTCTCTATTAGTTATGTTTCAAAGCTTATTTGTTAAATGTGAAAGTTTTTAGAAACCCTTAAAGGGTACTTCGTGAAGGGTGAAGAAGACTCTGGAAACTGTGATGTAACAGGTTTTTACTTGATGTTTTTAGCCCTACGGCCTGAACAATGTAATTGCTTTTATTTTAAAAAGAAAAGATCACAGCTCTAACTCAATGGGGCTATCAACCTCTGTCTAGCTAAGTTTTAGTTTTTATAAAATATTTTAGTGGGTGAAGAAAGACTGTGAAGAAGTCCGGATTGTAAATGAAAACTGGATTTTTCTCCTGTCAGTAAATTTTGGTTACTGTTTGATATATATATATATATATATATAT
>LPNX011067621.1:313843-346059 GCA_001517045.1 Pseudotsuga menziesii
TATTTTACTCTGTTTTGGCTCAAAGGGTTAATTAATAAATAAGCCCTACATTTTGATAATAGTATTATTATACTTGGTAATTCTTAGCTCTATTTATTTAATGATTTTTTTACAGTTTGTATTTAATTGTCAACTAAGAAAGATTAGGGTTTATTGTTGCATACCTGTGAAAAGGATATTTTTATCTTTCAATAACTATTGTGGTTCTAAATAGGTTAAAGTAGAATCCTTTTGTCTTAGACAGAGACAAATAGTGTATGGAACTCAATGCTATAAAAATGTTTTACAAATTATTTTTACCCGGTTCTTAGATGTTAGCCTATATATTATACTTATGCTTATTTATTAAACTTGTAATTTATGTGTTTTATAAAGAATACTAATATTAGTATTAGTTCTATCAATAATATGATTACTAAATGTTTTATATACATATATTTTAGTTTATATCTTAAGTAAATAAATGCAAACATTATTTACTACTTCCTTACAGTAGAAATCATAAGCAAACTAAAGTAAAATCTAGTTACAGTTTTCATTCAATTTAAAAAGATTCATCGTATTCACCTACACAACCATCTGTACTAGAGTACTGCTTGAGTCAGGCGTGGAAAAATATATTATGAAAATTCTACTTCTATCTATTTCTCATTTTGCATATTCATTACTATTTCTAATATAAACTGCAATTTACCAAGTCTAACATTACACAGTTACTTATTTCTTCACAAACCCTAATTAAATACTAACATGCCTGTATTTAAAAAAAAACTCGTAAACATTTTACTGAGAATGGTAAAGAAAGATAACATAAATACAAATAGAACCTATCAATGATAAAACAACAACAGCTTAAGGAGGTTGTTCCTCCCAACCAATATCTTGGAGAGCGCTCAGACAACGCTTCCTCAGGACCCCCGAGCTTTCTCCTGGTCTTCTTGGCAGAGAATTGGGTGGATAATATAACTTTAAGACCCTTTTCACCTGACTGGTCCAATTACCTCAGTAATTAAAATCTACTCACAGCAATATGAACTTTAGCCTAAAATCTGCAATAAGTTCAGTCTCGGCAGTTAACCTCTCAAATTCCCTTCAGCAATTCCCCTTCATTGAATTTCTCTTGAGTAAATTCATTCACCCTGAATGATCACCTTTAGAATGAGCAGCCTCAGATGTCTTCAATGAGAAATTTTATAGAGATGCCTAGGTATTGTGGGTTAGTTTTCATTTAATGAGCCACTTGCTCTGATTCCACTTTCTTGGGGAATCATGACCACAAATATAGGGAAGTTTCCACCTGCAACAGTTGGAAGTAGTTTGAGGATGCTGCCACTTGTCAGTGTACTCTCCACCCAGTCTCCTCCACCAATTGACCAGTAAACACTGTTTTAACAGCTTCCCTAAGCTGTTGTCTCATCATTTATTTATTTATAAATAAAATATTCTAAATTATATTAATTATTCTTGACCTCACTAGGTCATCAATTACAAACTTAGCATAAAATATAATGCAATGTTCCTCAAATAAAATTAAATTGTTTTTGCAAATTGGGGCATGTGACATACACACCCCCTTAAATTATAACATTGTCCTCGATGTTATTTATTCCTCCTCCTCAGAGTTCCCCTGACATAGAATTGGATATGCATCCCGCATATGAATTTCCAATTCCCAGGTGGCTTCCTCTGGACTAAGCTGCTTCCATTGCACCTTCACCTAACCAATGGTGCGGTTCCGAAGTAAGATCTCCCTCCACTCGAAGATACAATCTGGTTCCACCAGAAAATCTCCTTCGGGTTCCACCTGCACATCATTCCAATTAATAACATGAGTAGCATCATGTACATATTTTTTAATACAGAAATGTGAAAAACATTGTGAACTCTTAAATTCGGTGGTAAAGCTAACTGATACGCTACCTGTCTGATCCTAGATAGTATTTCAAAAGGACCACAATATCGAGGTGCTAGCTTGGCACAGCTACCCAGCCTCATATAACTCTTTTTGGGTCTCACCTTAATGAAAACATGTTCGTCCACCTGGAACTCCTTTGGAGTTCGTTTAAGGTATGCTTGACTTTTCTGTCGATCTTGCACAATTTTCAAATTACCTTGTACTTGTTTTACAATTAATTCCATTTCTTTCAATAATTCAGGTCGTAATACTAACCTGTCCACTGGATTATTCCAAGAGATGGGGGTATTTCATTTCCTTCTATACAGAATTTCGAAAGGACTGTACCTAGCTGAAGCTTGGTAATGATTATTGTAATCAAATTCTACCAAGTGTAAATAATCTTCCCATTTACCTAGCTTCTCTTTTACATACATTCTGAGTAAATCCTCCAATACCTGATTTACTCTTTTAGTCTGTCCATCAGTTTGATGATGAAAAGTTGTACTAAAGTTTAACGTAGTATTTAATCCTTTGAACAAAGATCTCCAAAAATTACCTGTAAATTTAGGGTCTCGGTCTGAAATTATCACCTTCGGCATTCCATGCAACCGAGAAATTTGTTTTAAGAAAATATCATCAATATTTGCAGCTTTATTAGTAGTTTTTACAGGTATAAAATGGGTTGCTTTACTCAATTTGTCAACCACTACCATTATTGAGTCATTTAAGTTCTGATTTTTAGGTAATCCAGTAACAAAATCAAGGCTAATTATCTCCCATTTCTAGCTAGGGATAGGTAATGGGTGAAGTAGTCCAGCTGGATGCTGATGTTCAGTTTTTACTTGCTGATATTCAAAGCATCTAGCAATATATTCTTCGAATTCATTTTCCATTTTTGGCCAGAAATAATCTTTTCTTAGCATGGTTATAGTTTTTTAATAACCTAGATGCCCTGAATAAGGAGTTTTATGAATTTCATTTAAATTTAATAGCTTAATCTTGGGTACATTAGGTACGTATAATCTGTCTTTATACAGTAATAATCCTTTTTCATTCAAGTTGTACCGTGTACTTAGACTTTCTATTAAAATCTCTTTTACTTTTTCTTGTAATTTTCGGTAATTTTCGTCTTGTTCTATTCCAGCTTCAAGTTGTTCTTCTAAGTCTATTGTATAAGTGCTGATAGCTGCTGTAAAATTCAGCTTTGCATTTCTACTTAATGCATCAGCAACTTTATTCTCCTTTCCTTTGATGTGTTGAATTTCAAAATTGTATTCACTTAGAAAAGCTAGCCAACTAGCTTACCTAGCATTCAAGTTAGGTTGATATAACATGTATTTCAATCATTTATTATCCGTCTTTAAGATAAAATTCCTTCCAATTAAATGATGACGCCACATCTTTAAGGCATGTATGACAGCAACTAATTCTAAGTCATAAGTTGCATAATTTTTCTCATGAATCTTCAGTTTCCTAGACTCATAAGCAATGGCATGTCCTTCCTGAGTCAATACTCCTCCTAAACCGTCATTGCATGCATTAGTACATACTATAAAATATTTATTAGGGTTAGCAATTATTAATATTGGTGTGGTGGTTAATAATTTTTTTAACTTTTTAAAACTGTCTTCGCACTTCTGATTCCAATCAACTTTCTTCTCCTTTTTTCTGCAAAGAGGTTATCGGATTTGAAATTCTTGAAAACCCTTCGATGAACCTCCGGTAATAGCCAGTGTTCCCCATGAATGATCGGACGCCAATTACATCTTTTGGGACTGGCCAATCTTCGATTTCCTTTATCTTTTCGGGGTCAACCAAAATTCCTTCTTTAGTCACCACATGACCTAAGTACTGGATTTTATCTTTAAAGAAGTCACATTTACTAAATTTCGCAAAAATGTGATGCTCTCGTAACTCTTGCAAGACAATTTTTAAGTGTTCTTTATGTTCTTCTTCACATTTTGAGTAAATTAATATGTCGTTAATAAATACGACCACAAATTTATCCAAATATTTTTGCATTACATTATTCATTAAACACATAAAAACAACTGGAGCGTTAGTAAGCCCGAAAGGCATAATGACAAACTCGTAATGTCCATATCGAGTTCTAAAAGTTGTTTTAAAGATGTCTTCATCTTTAATGCATACCTGGTGATATCCAAACCGTAAGTCAATCTTTGAAAACACAGTGGCTCCACGTAGTTGATCAAAAAAACCATTTATGCGAGGTAACAGGTATCTGTTCTTGATAGTCATTTTATTTAATTGGCGATAATATATGCATAGTCATAGGATTATGTCCTTCTTCTTAACAAAGATGACAAGTGCCCCCCAGGGAGACACACTGGGTCTAATATAATTCTTATCAATAAGTTCTTTTAACGGTGACTTAAGTTCATTTAATTCGAGTATATTCATCCGATAAGGGGCTTTTGAGTTAGGCACTACATCAGGTACCAGCTCAATAGTAAAATCTAATTCCCGTTTTGGAGGCAGTACTGGAATTTCTTCTGAAAATACATCTAAATATTCCTTTAGAATCGGTATATCTTCCAATTTTAATTTATCTATGTTGTTCATGTTTTCTTCATCGATTATTGTTACTACATAAGCCTGACAGCCTTTCCTAACAGCTCTCTTAAGCTGCAGAGCAGAGATCTGCCTTACAGCTATTTTCCTAGGGATTCCCTTTACACTTATTAACTTTCCATCGTTATTTATGCAAGTAAAGGTTTTATCGAAGCAATTCAAGACCACCTTATGCTGCTCTAACCAATCCATACCAATTAATATATCATATGAGCCTAAAGGTAATACATTGAGTTTAACAGAATTTTCAAACTGATCCATAGTTACTGCACAATTCTTTACAAAAACTAATTATCTTTCTCTTTGCACCAATAGCTAACTAAACTAACCAAGAACTTACAAACTTTTCAACTGGAAGTTTACATTTTTCTACCAAATTAGGAGAAATATAGCTTAAACTAGCTCCTGGATCAATTAAAATAGATATAGGTATTTGATTTATCTTACCTTCCACTTCCACCATGGATGTTTGATAGTCTGCTTACCGATTCTCTAATGCTGCATTGATCCTGGGCATTGTCCTCGCTAGATCACCAACACTCATCTCCTCCTGTATTGTGTGGATGTTGCTAACAGTCTTTTTTTGATTGGGACAGACTGATGCATAATGCAGACCATTGCATTCCCAACACTTTATGGGTTCTTTTCGTTCAAAGTTCTTTGTGAAGTTACTGTGGTTGTTAGCAGATTCTTTATTCTTTTGATTATTCTATGAATTACTTTTATTCCCTTGGCAATTCTTATTACTTTTAGAATTTCGATTAGGTACAAACTCTTTCTTCTTTTGTTCAAAGTTATTATTTATTTTGGCCTTCCAGTTGGCCATACTCTCCTTTTTATGATTCTGTTCATAACAGAAAATTGCTTTTCTCATGGCTTCTTCTAGAGTTTTCGGATTGTCATACCCAATCCTGTCCTTTATATGATAAGGTAAACAGCTGAGAAACCATTGTATCTTAGTTTTCTCATCCACAATGTATGGTACATACCTGAGCAGACTTAGAAACTTACTATTCAGTTCTTTCATATTCATTGTACCCAGTTTTAACTCGTAGAATTCCTTAGCCCTTTCCTCATAGTATTGTTCAAATAAAAAAATATTTTTGAAATATTTCTTGAATGTGCTCCAATTTATGTTTTCTCTCTTATTCATTTTACTCTTTTTAAGTCCTACCACCATATATCAGCTTTTCCCATAAGATTATAAATAGCCATCCTGGCCTTCAGTTGATTAGAATAGTTATAAATTTGGAAGTACTTCTTCATCTCAGATAGCCAGGATTCTGCTTCTTCCCCCTTTTTAGTTTCTCCATTAAATGTTGGCAGCTTGAACTTCTTGAACTCCCCAAAGATTTCTTCATAAGGTTTATATTTTATTTTCCTAGTATGGTGATTATCTTCACTCCTGTCACTAGTATAATGGGAGTTGTGTTTATCACCATATACTTCGAAAGATGAGCTACTTCCGCTTTTAACTTGTTTAGTCTTTTTATACTTATGCTAATAACCTATATCTTCATACTCGGTTCTTTTACCCTTTCCCTCAGTATGAAATCTTTCTATTAAGATATGATTCATCTCCTCTTGAGCTCTCAGAATCCTCTCATTTTCTTTCTTAACTGATTCCATCTCTGATTTTAATTCTTTAACTATTTGTAGTAGTTCAAAAGAATTATTTATTATATCTTCTTGTATAGGTTCTTTTTGAAGATTATCTCATTCATTGTAAGGAGATTCCTCATCTGCATATTCTTCCAATCTTTCCATACCTGTCATTAACTCATAAACAAATTTCTCTGTGTGTATCATTCAAAGAAAACAACATCAGCATAATTATTTAAATTTATTGTTCCATATAAGCAAGTTGAGCTTCATTAAGGCCTAGTGTTTGAACCTTGTGCTCTGATACCACATGCAATAACCCAAAAATTCGTAAAATTTAAATTTTTTTAAAGTGACATAAAAGGTCTAAAGTTGTAGTTAAGTAACTGCTAATGGTTAGCAGAAAATGAAACAGTTCCTAAAAGAATATGGTATTGCTTCTTTAAAAGAACCGGAAAACTAATGGTTGTAATCTTAAACACCTGTGTTAGTCCTATTAAATACTTAACAGCTTTAGTTCTATCAGAGTTAGAAAAGGACTTGCATTTTGTTGCTGCTAGATATACTGATGATTAACTTTTGTCAAGTAGGTAAGAATTCTTGTTTGAGATCGGGGCTTACTTAGCGTTCTGCTAACTCAATTGGGTTGTTGGTTCCTTACAGGTTTAGCAGGTAAGCGTAAGATCCAGTACGTGTTATTTAAAATTACGTCGAGAAAATTACTTTCCTAGCATGTTAAGATGCTAGTTTAAGAAAAGGTTAAATATGTTGCTTGTCTTCAAGGAGGTAATGTAAATTCCTTTTCGTTGTTATAAATCCATAAATGTATTTATAACTAATGCAATAATGACTTTCCATCAAAAACATAAACAATGGTTTAAATTACAAGAGAAACTACTTACCAAAGTTCCTTCAATCGTTTGATGATTATTTTCTAAAATTCTAAAGGACATGGTTAGTTTTCTTGAGTTTACAGTACTAGTTATTTATAAATTCCCATAGAGAGCATAGAGCTCATGGTTTTGGCTTAAGTTTACTTCAATTGCTTAGTGATCTCGCAGCTATTCTCACTTCAATTCTCAAGGTGTCTTTCTCTTAAAGCATGATCCAGTTACCTATGTTTTTCAAATATACTTTTAACAATGAGTTATTATAAATCTAACATGAATTCTCCATCATTGTTAGTCTTCAGTTTCTTGAGCACTCCTTCAACGAAACATTATAAGGGTTATATTTTTCAGAAGTTCAAAATGCTAAAAATACTTTTATCAGCGTCTTTCATTTATAACTGGAATGCACCTTTAGCTAAGACTAAGACTTGACGCAACTAATTAGTGGTATTTGCATTATCTTTATATAAATGTCTTAGCAAATGAATAAAAGGAAACTATTAAAACTTGAAAATAGTCTATACTACTTCGTATCATAAGTAATGGTTTAGAACCTATGCTTTGCTAGTCTCCGTGGCATAATGTGTATATCACTGGCATAGTATAAATCAAATGGTAATCATATATTGGAATATGTCCTTCTAATAATTCTTTTACTATTTTAAAATATTACACCATCTATTCGACTAGTTTGAAAGCATGAAGATTTTCTAGGATAATAAATAGTATCCAAGTCTTAACCTAAGGTGGAATACCTAAGTATCAACCCACTATGATGAAATCGAATGATGGAAAGCATATGTTACATAGTTTGATATGATTATTGGTTTTGAAATAATGCAAATGGTTGATTGTAGCACTGACTATAGGTTTCGACCCATGCTTGGAGAAATTATTTGGAAGGGCACATGGATTGTTTGCATCCACTCAAGGGTTGACTTAAAACCTCGAAACCCTTATTCATTTACATTGTAAACTGTGGGTTCCTCCTTTGTGCTAGCCGAGCTGCGAGCTCACGGCCATGAGAGGCCTGTAACTACCTTCAACATTTGGCATTTCGCCTACAAATACTATGCTGTGACTGTTGGGGAAAGTTGTTTATGGTTTTGGTCTTTCTGAGTGTTAAATTGTTCAGCAAGGGTGTGTATTGGATTTTCTTTGAGGCTCGAAGGTTGAGCTTGCCTTTAACCTGCCACAGAACAATCATAGCTTCTGCCTTCGTCTTGTTGGGTTGATTTCTTGCTTTTTTCCTTTGCAGAGGTGACTTCAAAGCTTCTTCCATTTTAGCATGATGCCAATACGACCTGGTGTGGCCATCTCTCCGCAGCTTCCACTCTAATTTACAGCAGGTAAAGTCTTCCCTTTAACTTGGGTTTAAAATTAGTTTTTCTCACAAGGGTTTTTTACAATTTTAAGCAAACAAAGTATTTATGACATTACTGTTTGAAAATCGCAGGCATTTGCTCCGGGTTCTAGCCTGTAGGTGAAAGCGAGCTCACCCTACAACATTTCGTGGGAAAACAAAATGGTAATCCCCAGTTTCACAAGGGTTTCTTCCTGCGTGACGTTGTGGTTGATGATGGCAGGGCCTCGGTTCTCTGTTAGTTATGTTTCAAAGCTTGTTTGTTAAATGTGAAAGTTTTTAGGAACCCTTAAAGGGTGCTTTGTGCAGGGTGAAGAAGGCTTTAGAAGCCGTGATGTAATTGGTTTTTACTTGATGTTTTTAGCCTTACGGCCTGAACAATGTAATTGCTTTTATTTTAAAATGAAAAGAGCACAGCTCTGACTCAGCGGGGCTATCGACCTCTGTCTAGCTAAGTTTTACTTTTTATATAAGATTTTAGTGGGTGAAGAAAGACTGTGAAGCAGTCCGGATTGTAAATGAAACAAAAAAATTCTCATGTCAGTAAATTTTGGTTACTGTTTGATATATATATATATATTTGCAAAATTTGGTTTTTTTTATGGGCCTAAGCCTCGACCTTCAGTTCTAAAAGTTGTAATCCATATCTTTAAAATTGATTTTGTTTTTAATAATTTGTTTAGGTAATATTTTAAATTATTACCTTGTATTTAAAAAGGTTTCCAGTGCACATTTTAAGGGATTTTTTACTGTGTTTTAAAAAGTAATATTTTACTCTATTTTGGCGCAAAGGGTTAATTAATAAATAAACCCTACATTTTGATAATAGTATTATTATACTTAGTAATTCTTAGCTATGTTTATTTAATGAGTTCTTTATTGATTTTTTTACAGTTTGTATTTAATTCTCAGCTAAGAAAGATTAGGGTTTATTGTTGCATACCTGTGAAAATGATATTTTTATCTTTCAAGAACTACTGTGGTTCTAAATAGGTTAAATTAGAATCCTTCTGTCTTAGACAGAGACACATAGTGTTTGGAATTCAATGCTATAAAAATGTTTTACAAATTCTTTTTACCCGGTTCTTAGATGTTAGCCTATTTACTATACTTATGCTTATTTATTAAACTTGTAATTTCTGTGTTTTATAAAGAACACTAATATTAGTATTAGTTCTATCAATAGTATGATTACTAAATTTTTTATATACCTATCTTTTAGTTTATATCTTAAGTAAATAAATGTAGACAATATTTACTACTTCCTTATAGTAGAAATCATAAGAAAATTAAAGTAATATCTAGTTACAGTTTTCATTCAATTTAAAAAGAATCATCATATTCACCTAAACACCCATCTGTACTAGAGCACTTCCTGAGTCAGGCGTGGAAAAATAAAGTATGGAAATTCTACTTCTATATGTTTCTCATTTTGCATATACATTACTATTTCTAATATAAACTGCAATTTACCAAGTCTAACATTACACGGTTACTTATTTCTTCACAAACCCTAATTAAATACTAACATGCCTATATTTTAAAAAAACTAGTAAACATTTTACTGAGAATGGTAAAGAAAGATAACATAAAGAAAAAAAGAACCTGTCAATGATAAGATGACAATAGCTTAAGGAGGTTGTTCCTCCCAACCAATATCCTGGAGAGCGCTTAGACAATGCTTCCTTAGGACCCCCGAGCTTGCTCCTGGTCTTCTTGGCAGAAAACTAGGTGGAGAATATAACTTTAAGACCCTTGTAACCTGACGGGTCCAATTACCTCAGTAATTAAAATCTGCTCACAGCAGTATGAACTTCAACCTAAAAGCTGCAATAAGTTCAGTCTCAGCAGTTAAGCCCTCAAACTCCCTTCAGTAATTCCCCTCCATTGAATTTGATCTGGATTTATGCGTGAACGAAATGAAAGAACATATACAGAATCATAATCACAAACATTTTTCATAGATAACAGAGATACAGTAAACAAATATTCTATTAAATTGCGGAAATAGAATAGGTTGTAATACAATTGCTAAAATGGTGGTAGCTATCTCTGAGAAGAGATGTGGCTGCTACGCTCATTCGTGCCAAGCTAAATACAAAATGAGGCCAAAGGGGCCTATTTATAATAATAATGAGGGTGAGAACCCAAAAAGTCCAAAACATAACCCTAGAAGATGAACTGTCATAAAGTTTGTAGCCCCAAGGTGGTAAGTTGAACGGTCAACTTCCCGGAGTCATAACTTTTGCATACAATCTCTGAATTGGGCATTCGATAGCTCGTTGGAAAGGTCTATCTAAGATTTACAACTTTTGGTCATCCAAATGCATTTTGATGGTAACCATTTGTCCTCGAATCACCAAAAAACGTCGTTTATGGCCTCAAAATGGCCGCGAAAGTTTGGGACCCAAAAAACTGTAGAAAAATAACTAGGAAACTGCCACAATGGACAATTGTTTTGAGCCAATGGAATAGGTGGGTGGCCACCGATCTCCATCTGGATCAATCCTCCCTCCTTATGAAGTAATGGATGAGCACCTTGAATGTGTGGCCTTGCATTGTAGACGTACTCGGATAGATGAGGAAAAAATGGCTCCGTCTTCTTCTTGTGTCTGATGAGCAGAGACACCCTGTGCAAAGTGTGTGGAGGTATCTGTGATCTTATGTTCTCCTTCAGATGCAATTGTGAAGAGGAATAATTTTCTGATGTGGGAGCTTATCTTCCTACCTTGCGAGACTTTGTTAGGTGCAACGGTCTCTGGTATTCGATAAAGTTTTCCTCCCAAAGTAATAATGACACTGCGAGGCCGTGACTCATATACAGCATGATGCTTCCACATATATGGTTGTCCTAAAACAACATCACAGAATTCAAGTGGGGCCACATCACATAGTACCTCGTCTTTTAAAGGCTTGATGCCATATGGTAGGAGGCATTGTTGAGTAATGCGGATACCTCGTCCTTGGCTTAGCCAACCGATGTTGTAGGGTTGCGGGTGTGGTGTTGTCGAAAGCTCCAATATCTTGAAGACTTCTACTGAGATCGGGTTCTTTTGGCTGTCATTGTCAACAAAAAAATGTAGACGCATTCCCTTCACCCACATCTGCGAGTGGAATAGGCGCTCCTCTACCTCTGACTCTTCAGGATCCTCTAGTTCAATCTGTGCGGTAGCAACAGTGGTAGTGGGGTCTGCATCAATGATCTGCATCCCATTGTATGCGGTTGTGGAATTGGGTTCAAAATCAGAATCAGGATCTAATTCTGAAGATTTGATCTCGGCTACTAATGACTGCTTTGAGCGACATTCATCAGTGTTGTGCCAAGGGATTTTATGAAATTCGCACCACTTACCAGTGTCCTTCTTTGTCTTTCCATCCCCCTTCTTTGCTTGTGGCAGGGACTGGTTGTCATTTTCTTTTACTGTGTTCTGTGGGCCAGGGTTTCCCTTGCCTTGCTTCTGCAGTGGCTGTGCAAGTCCAAAGTCTCGCTTGTTCTTTTGTCAAAATTTCTCCTCGATTTTGATAGCATACCAATAGGAGGATCCAAGTGAAGAGATGTCGAGGAAGTCCATCTCAGTTCGGATGTACCGATGTAGACCACTGCGATATTTCAAAATCAAGTGCCGCTCGGAGTCCTTGATACTCATCTTTGTACGCAGGGTATGAAAGTTATTGGTGTACTCCAACACCGTCTGGTCCCTTTCTTGATGCAGAATAGTCAATTTTGTGTACTAATCATCATAGTTTCCCACAGGGTAATACTATTCCCTGATGGCATATATGAAAGAGGCCCAAGTGGGATTTGTTTCAAACATTCCAGACTCGTCTAATGAGTTTTGATCACAATAAGTACCCCACCAATTCTGGACATGGGGGACTGCCTTAAGGAGCACAAAGGTGATCTTTTCTCTATTGAAAAATTTGTGGACAGAGAAATACCCTTCTAGAACATTCAACCAATTATCTAGGGCATTTGCATCAATTTTTCCTTCAAATAAAGGAATATTAAAGTTAACTTGTACCTTGAAGGGAGTTTCATCCCCGAACCGGTTGCTCGTTGAAGATGCACTTGCTGCTGCCGACATTCGTAGAAGGATTTGGGCAAAACTATCCATCATCTCGTTCCTCTGTCGCTCGAGGGCTTCATCGAGCAATGACTTGATAGGATCTCCTGCTTCATCGTCTCTCTTTTCTTTCCCCATGGGAGGTCATTTGGGACGGTGAGAATGATTGAGTGAAACTAGTTCGAGACAAAACTCTCTATACTCAGACCTCGTCAAGGACATGTGCCAAGAAACAATCAAAGAGCAGATTGCTCTGATACCACTGATCCAGATTTATGCATGAACGAAATGAAAGAACATATACAGAATCATAATCACAAACATTTTGCAAAGATAACAAAGATATAGAAAACAAATATTCTATTAAATTGTGGAAATAGAATAAACTGTAATACAATTGGTAAAATGGTGGTAGCTATCTCTGAGAAGAGATGTGGCTGCTACGCTCATCCATGCCAAGCTAAATATAAAATGATGCCAAAGGGGCCTATTTATAATAATAATGAGGGTGAGAACCCCAAAATTCCAAAACGTAACCCTAGAAGATGAACCGTCATAAAGTTTGCGGCCTGAAGGTGGTAAGTTGAACAGTCAACTTCCTGGGGTCATAACGTTTGCATACGATCTCCGATTTGGGCGTTCGATAGCTTGTTGGAAAGGTATATCTAAGATTTACAACTTTTGGTCAAATAAATGTATGCCAATGGAAACTATTTGGCCCTGAATTTCCAAAAAGCGTCGTTTAGGGCCTCAAAACGACCCCAAAAGTTTGGGACCCGAAAAACTGTAGAAAATTAACTAGGAAACTACCACAATGGACAATTGTTTTGAGCCAATGGAATAGGTGGGTGGCCACCGATCTCCATCTAGATCAGAATTTATCTTGAGTAAATTCATTCACCCTGAATGATCACCTCTAGAATAAGCAGCCTCACCTGTCTTCATTGGGGAATTTTATAGAGATGCCTAGGTCTTCTGGGTCAGTTTTCATTTAATGAGCCACCTGATCTGATTCCACTTTCTTGGGGAATCATGACCAAAAATATAGGGAAGTTGCCACCTGCAACAGTTGGAAGTAGTTTGAGGATGCTGCCACTTGTCAGTGTTCTCTCCACCCAGTCTCCTCCACCAATTGACTAGTAAACACTCTTTTAACAGCTTCCCTAAGCTATTGTCTCATCATTTATTTATTTATAAATAAAATATTATGAATTACATTAATTATTCTTGACCCCACTAGGTCATCAATTACAAACTTAGCATAAAATATAATACAATGTTCCTCAAATAACATTAAATTGTTTTTGCAAATTGGGGCATGTGACAGCGAACTACTATTAGTGTACCAAATGACACACACCAGTGAATCCAAGAGAGTAACATTTACTCCAGACATAGTGGATATAGCTAAAATATCTACCAACAAGGTGGTCGCATTGGGTTTTGTTGATCATCAAGCTAGGATGTACAAATTCTTCCATTTCCTTCCGTACTCCAAATGGAATGCGCTCCTAAATCATGCCAATGAGTTAAGTAAGATGTGGCATGAGATATTCAGCCATATAAACTACATACACCTCTAGGAATTGAGAAAAGAAGGCATGGTGGAAAGGATTCCTTCTATCAAGATATCCAATGGCCCATGAATTGGTTGTGTGACTGGAAAGCATCCAGAGTGAAGCTATGAGAAAGGGAGAGCAAGGAGAGATAATCAAGTGCTTGTATTGGTGCATTCAAATCTTATTGGACCTCTCCCTACACCTTCATATGGAGGATCAAGGTATGTGTTTACCTTCATAGATGATTTCTCAAGGTTTTGTTGGGTTTACTTTCTCAAACTCAAATCTAAATTCTTTGAGACACTCAAGGTTTTTGGAAAGCCTTGGTTGAGAATCAGTGTGGGAATAAGATCAAATTCCTTGGGATTGATAATGGCAAAGAGTGTTTCAATAATATTTTGCAACAACTCTATGGGTAATGTGGCATCCAAATGTAGCATTCAGTCCCCTACACACCACAGCAGAATGGTGTGGTGGAGCACAAGAACATGGAACTCAAGGAGATGGCAACCTGTATGTTTGAAGCCAAGGATTTAAATCCTAATATATGGCCATAATCCATCAATTTTGTTGCATACATCCAAAAAAAATCTCTTCACAAATCAATAGATGGAGAAACACCATATGAAGCTTGGTTTGGTCACAAACCAAATATTTCTCATGTCAAGATTTTTTGCTCAAGGGCTTCGGCTAGGATTCCATCAGAGAAGAGAAAGGACTTGCATCCACAAAGCAAGGAGTGCATGATGGTTGGATATGCTGAAGATGAAAAGGGATACAATATCTTTGATCCCTCATCTCAAAACCCTTTCATAGAAATAAGTGTGCAATTCGAAGAAGAACTCATGGCAGAGCTCGAATTAGCACCGGGGAAGACTCATCTCCTCCACCACAAGATGATGTAAGTGATGAATATTTTCTGATATTTATGATATTTATGATTCTTATATGGATAAAGATTATGATCATCATCATTTATCACTGATTCGTCCCAAATGGGCTGATAAAACCATAGAAGTTGTTGGATATTTAGCTGGCAATCCACTAGATCCTGGGAAGACCAGATCACAATTTTACATTGCTTTTTTTTCAAGTGAAGTTGTTCTTGTTGAGAAATGCTTCATGATGTTTGGATATGATCTTCAAACATATTAGGAAGCATCACTTGATCCAATAAGGAAAACAACCATGCAATAAGATTTCAACTATCTACAGGAAAATGAGACTTGGGAATTGGTTCCCTTGCCCTCCAAGAGGAAGCTAGTGCAATTCAAATGGGTCTATAGGAACAAATTTTCTGCTCATGTGTCTAATATAAAGTACAAGGCTGGATTGGTTTCCAAAAGCTTCTCTCAAGTCCAAGGATTAGACTATACAGATATTTGCACCGGTTGCAAAGATGGACTCTATCAAGCTAGTTTTAGCCATTGTTGCCTCCAAGCGCTGGGAGGTTCACCACATGGATGTAAAAAGTGAATTTCTTCATGGTGAGCTACAGGAGGAGATATATATGCAGCAACCTAAAATTTTCCAAGAGGATCATTTTCTCATATGCAGGTTAAAGAAGTCACGCTATCGCCTCAAGCAAACCCCAAGGGCTTGGTATGCCAAGATTAACAATTTTCTACTATCACTTGACTTTGAAAGATGTAAATCTAATCCTAATGTTTACTTGCAGAATGTTGGATATTAATTGTAGGTAATTTTACTTTATGTTTATGATATTTTTATTACAGGTAGTTTCATCAAAGAAATTGGTTCAATCAAAGCCCCATTGCACACACATTGCATAGTGAATTCTCAATGACTGATCTTGGATTGTTGAAGCAATTTCTTGGTTTGGAAATTGAGAAATCCAAAAAAGGAATCAAGGTCAGCCAACAAAAGTATGCTTAATTCCTGTTATTTAAGTTTAATATGGTTTAATTTAAGGCAGCCAAGTTCCCATTCCTTTCTGGTATCAAACTAGGTGAAGTTGGTGACTCTCCATTGTTGGATAGCTCGTTGTATAGACAACTAGTCGAGAGTTTGTTGTATCATACTCATTCTCGACCTGATTTAGCATATGATGTAGGTGTTGTAGCTATATATATGCAGAATCCTCATGATATCCATTATATGGCAGCCAAGAGAATCCTTCACTATGTGCAAGGAACCAGACACTTCGGGGTGAACTATGTTGTTGGTTCTCCACTAGAACTAGTGGGATTTTATGATTCTGATTGGGCTAGCGATCCCATTGATAGGAAGTCCACTTTAGGATATGTATACATGATATCACAAGTTCCCATATTATTTTCAATCAAGAAACAACACACCATTTCCCTTTATTTATTTGAGGCTGAGTACAAAGGAGCACTGAACACAGCTACATAATGTGTGTGGTTGCAAGGTATTCTTCGGGAACTTGGAGTTGCATATGATTCACCCACAGTCATTTGGTGTGACAATCAAAGTGAAATCAATATTTACACATATCCAGTGCAGAGACAGAGGACCAAACACATTGAGATACACATGCACTACATTTGAAGCTTGGTGCATGATCAGGTGATAGCCTTGCGGTATTTCCCATCTGCAGAGCAAACTGTTGACATTTTCACCAAGTGTTTTACAGAGAAGAACTTCACCTATTTGAAATCCATTCTTGGAGTGAGTGATAGATATCATTCACTTTCATATTTTTGGCTCCATGTCCATTTTTTAGGGGAGTTTTTTTTCCCATGTGGTTTTCCTCCTTACCTTGTTTCTATGGACAAATAAAATTTTATGTCGTATGAGGGTGACTTGAGCGTTTGTTTCCAACGCCTCCATGATATTTCTGGTTAAGCAGTACTAAGTAAGGCTTAAGTGGGGGTGTTAGAGTAATAATCCATCATATTACCATATTCTTGGACCTTAGACACATTCATTTACTTATATGCAGTGTTTTCTATGGTTTAAACTTAGGGAAATTGGCATTTATGACAGTTGAGGCGCTTCGAGTTGATCATTTTGCACACTCTAGGCACTCTAGGTTGATCATTCTGACAAAATATGCACCCACATTGTTGACAGTCAACCAGCATGCGCTCCCCTTCACCAATTTCAGGGATTTGGTGCAACTTGAGGCGCTAGTGCTTGGTTTAGGTGGTGTTTTTACTCTCTTTGGCATTTATTGCTCTCCTAGAGACACTCCCACTCACCCATGTGCTCACCCACACCTATATTACGTTCATTGATGTTCCATCATTCCTTTCCCACATTCACACAAGGATTCATGACCGTTTGGGATGATTAGGAGGCTCATTAGTACACCTAGGGGGGTTTGAGGGTCAAATCTTGGGTTGACACTTGAATGCATTCACATGGACTCCAAGGCCTCATGATTTTCCCATATTGTACTACATATCAGTTCCAGACATAGTTACATGTTGGATAGTCATAATAATATATGTTATTGAGTTCATATGTGTATGCAATTTTCAGTCTTTCAACTATTTTATGCATGTTTTATAAACCATAGCGAATTGTGAGAGTTTCTTTGGCTCCTAGATCTAGCTGTGATTCAATTCTCATAAAGAAAAAAAAATATAGGGATGTATAATCCTTTACCTATTCCAAGCATTCCTTGGGATTTAGTCAACATGGATTTATTATGAGATTACCAAAGACTCAAAGGAACCATGATTCTAAATTGGTAGTGGTGGATAGATTTTCAAATATGTCCCATTTATTCCTTGTTTCAAGACAAGTGATGTTACTCATGTAGAAAATGTATTCCTTAAAAATGTTGGGAAGTTGTATGGTTTACCCAAAAGCATAATCTATAATAGAGAAACAATATTTGTAGGACATTTCTTGAGGACTTTATGGAATAATTTAGGAATAAATTTGAGTTTTAGATCAGTTTATCATTCTCAAATAGATGGACAAACTAAGGTAGTGAATAAAATTTTGGGAAACATTCTGAGGAGCTTGGTTATTAGATGTCCAAAACAATGGGATTGTTATCCAACTTTTGTACCATAGTTGGGTTACCTGAGGAGCCATCGGTTGACAGACTTGTTCAAATTATGATTCCAGTGTATCAGTTGATCCGTCTACATGTATAGCCAATATTGGCTAGCCAATTTTTTATTTGAATAATTTTGACCATGGCCCCATGGGGTTTGTAATAAAATGTGCTAGTAGGGTATTTTTGAGTGGTTCGGTCTCCTGAGATGTAGAATCTCAAATAAGGTATTCCAGGGAGTTTTTTTCCCCTGACAATTATGCTTTGCCTCCAACCAAGTATAATTGACGAGGTTTTCTCCTGCTTCCTCCAAAGCTGGAATGCCCGATGTTGAAGTCTGGGCCTTGGGGGGTCATTAGAGCCCAACTGAGTGTTATAAACCTACTAGGCATTATTTAGGTAGATCATGGTCATGTCCTAAGTCATCTGGACATATAAAAAAAATTCGAAAAAATCTTTTTCGAATGGGAAAAACTTATTTTTTAATTTTTTTAATTTTTAATTATTTTTCCTAATGTTTTTTGGGTTAATTTTTCCATAAATTAAATGGAAAAAACCCGTTCGTGGTAAGTCGGTCATCTGGACTCCTAATTCAGTGATTGAAGGCTCTAAACTTAAGCCAAAAATCATTCTTGATCGGCCAGCCAATCAGAACCAACTTTCAGATCAACAATCGGACACATAATGCCTTTTTTCTCAAAAAAGTCAGTTTTGAGTAAAAAAATGAATTTTTATTAAAAAATTATTATTTTGGAGAAAATTAAAACTCTCCAAATTAATCCAAATTCAGTAAAATAAAAGGCTAAATGACATCTCATGGAGCACTTATGATGATTGGATTTATCATAACTCAGCTTCAGTCATCATTAAGAGAGCAATTAAATTATTATCAGTTAGTAGACATGTCATCTCTAGCTAAAGAATGAGATGCAGAGCACTCATTGGTCCAATGATTTGAACGAGGTGAATATTGAAGCTTACACCATTAGTAAGCTTCTCAAACCTAGCAGTGGCTCCTCCAGACCTAACAAAGTAGGTTTCCAGAGCTAGCCGGCAGCTTTCCTATGCAGCAGGGTGCCTCCTTCAACAGCTCACGCCC
The DNA here is from genome assembly GCA_001517045.1 of Pseudotsuga menziesii. Taxonomy (NCBI): domain Eukaryota; kingdom Viridiplantae; phylum Streptophyta; class Pinopsida; order Pinales; family Pinaceae; genus Pseudotsuga; species Pseudotsuga menziesii. Next base: position 332,904 of record LPNX011067621.1, read on the forward strand.
CTCTCTCTCTTGAGGGTGCCTTCCACATGTGTGGGCTCATCTATGGATGGGTTTTAGTGTTTAGGATTGGAGTGGGGGCACCTTGCCTGGGTGGATGCCTCCCCTCACTCCCGGTTCTCTGATTTAGGTCCAGCATCTCTGTTTGGTGGCCAGGATGGTTAGGGTTTGAGGATTGGTTTTAGGATTTTAGCAATCTCTCATTGTACAAATAGAGGCTCCTTTAGATCTATTCGGATGAATTTTTGTGTAGATAAACTCTGGTGAAACTTTCGTAATTGCTTGTTGCTTCTATGCAACCATTGGAATAAAATTAAGGCTTTGGAGGCTCATGTGGTGTGATTTTTTGGATGATTGCACTTGATGGATGAGGTGATGTTGTTTTAATGTTTTTCTTTCTTGTCTATTTGAGATTATGATGTTATGCTTTAGAATGCTTCTGTAAGCACATAAGAACAGGTATTTTTGGCTTGCAAGTTAATTGTTTATTGATTTACTTTTCAAATTTAAAAAAGAGCATTGTTTTATTCAGTTATAGTTCATGCTCTTCTTTATTTCAATTTGTGAACAATACATGATCTAATCTTTTGTTTGGCAAGTCTATGAGTGTTATTTCATAGATCCTTCCATCCAACCAAGCAGAAGTTTGAGCTCAGCTACATATTCTTCTCTTGGAGTCAAGTACACTTTTCTGGTAATTGCATGCTTCACGAGATCCAAGTGCTTTAAAAAAGATCCACAGGTTTGACCATTCTCTCCTTACTTTTATTCATCTTTCAAATTAAAAATATTTATTTTCTTGGGATTAGGGAACGTTTGGGCTAAAGTGAACATTCATTCACTTAGCCTTTGCTCTGGTTGGCTGCCCTGCGCTTTATTTTCAGCCTTTTAGGCCTTTTATTTGCAGTCTTTCCTTCCCTTAGTTTGCTGTCCACTTTTCCCCATTTTTACCCTTTTGGACAACCCTCTTTTGCCTCCTTGTTCCACTTTTTGCAGCCCCTTTCCATCCTCTTTTTTGGCCATCTTTTGGGCTGTTCTTTCAGCCTTTTTTCACCCTCATTTGCAGCCTTTCCTTCCTTTTGTTCGCTGTCCACTTTTCCCCATTTTTACCCTTTTGGACAGCCCTCTTTTGCCTCTTTGTTTCCACTTTTTGCAGCCCCTTTCCATTCTTTTCTTCAACCATATTTTGGGCTGTACTTTCAACATTTTCCACCTTCATTTCCAACCCTCTTTCTCTGATTTGTAGCCCTCTTTCTCACTTATTTTTCAGCCTTCTTTGACTTGTCTTTTCCCCTCTTTTAACCCTTTTTTCACCCCTCTTACCTTGCCTTTTTCCTGCCTCTTTTTCTTCCTTCTTTTTAGTAAGTTTGGGTAAGTGTTTGTAGCAAGTTTGTAGATTAAATTTCAAGTTATTTTTGATCAACTAATATCATAACAAGTGTGTGTCTAGAGCTCTTAGATTGCAGACAGGTGAAGGAGATCCCAAAGGCCACAAACGAACAAGGAGTGCAAAAAGAACAAAAATATTGCTATCCCTCTTCTTTCATCCCCTTCTTTCCCCTTTCTTCTAAGAAGCAAAGAACACATCATCCTTGTAAAATATTAATAAAAAGGGTTGAGTGGGAGCAGGTCTCCTTTCTTTTCTACTTCCCCTATTTTGGGGAAGTGTGTTTTTTGTTCATTTTCATGATTTACTTAGTTCAATTTTCCTTAAGCAATTAGTTTAGCTCTCTGATTAAACTTAGTTTCATTCTTACTAATTGCTAGTTGTTCCTTAGCTTCATTTCCACTAATTGCTAGATTCATCATTGTTTGTTCATGTCTTGTTATAAATTGTTAAATCATAAAAAGAACCAAAATCTCTTGAATCTCACCATAAGGTGGATTAAGAGCGCTCTCTGTCGGAGAGTTTTAATCAACTACCTTTCATATTAATTGTTGTGTTTGTTTAATCAAATCATCCATAAGTAAGACTCTTGAACTTGCAGAAACACAAGTCAAGAGCACTCTTTATCGGAGAGCATCTTAGGTTTGCACAACCCTTGCATTAGTATCATCTAGATTAGCTAAGTCTCTTGAACCATTGTCATAAGACGAGGTCAAGAGCGCTCTCTGTCGGAGGGTTTTAATTAATTAACTTAATAAAATTTGCAACTCATGCCCCTTTAATTAATTAACCCCCCTCCCTCCTTGCCAAAGTATGCTCTGACCGATCCTAGATCAGAGTATCCAGAAACGGAACTGGATCTTTAAACCCCACAAGAGTAACCTAATAACACTTAAACACCCGGTAACCAACGTACTGGCATTGTAGGGATTCTTCCAAAGTACTTCCTAGTAGAGGTGCCCGAACCTCCCACTGTCATAGATTCTCGGCTAGCTGGTCACTTGACAATATCAGCCTGGGATACTGGGCGGGCCTGGCATGTCTTCAACAGACGCAACTTAGAAGAGTCTCCCGACTTTGATAAACCTTTTTTTTGACACCCTAAAGCAATACCACTGTTAAAAACTCTTAAAAATTACCAAGAGCACTTGCAAAACCTAACATTCACTGGCATCTTTTGGGATTCACATCTTTCTAAACACGAAGCATGTCAGATAATTTTACTCCATAGGCACTGGTTCCATGTTTTAGCATTGTTGATAATCTGGGCCATTTGTCCATTGAATGTTTGATTATAAGTGATATCTATGAATGCTTTATTTATTTTTGTGAATTGCTCAAATATTTGTCTATCTTTTAAATTCCAGTGGTAGCAACGTGGATTGCTTTGTCTTGTGCTCAATTCATTATATTAATCATTTCTAATCACAAGTAACTCCTAAACAACACCCATCTGCATCCAAAACATCTTAAAACTTAACTTAAACATTGAGCCATAGAAAACTCTTTGTTAGGGACTACCCCCCTTGGCTTCGTTAGGAGTTAGCCTAAATGAAGGAGCTAGGAGTAGGTGACAGTACCTAGCTCTGTGCTTTCCCCCAAGGTCACACCTCTCCCACTTTTTCAAGTGAGGAGACAACTTTCGGAAGATTTCTGTTGCTGGTGTGCAATCGGTGGACAACATCTTTTGGCGCCATTGCCGGGGACAAATCGTTTTGTTCCTGGACGACCTTTGTTTCCTTTAGTTTTTTACCTTTTTATCCTTTTGGTAGATTTCTAGTCCAATCACTCTCCGAAGTTAGACTCAAATCCACCCGGCGACTCCACTGTCAGTTAACACCTCAAGATATTCTACTAGAAGAAACTGTGTAGGTTTGGTCGATTTCATCCCTAATCCCAAAAAGGTCTTTAGGAGGAGATTAAACAAACTATCTTCTTGCAGGATCCTTGCAGAACTTGGATCTGAGTCTGTTTCAGACATCCACATTTTATTTCCTGAAAACACTAATACCATTATTTCTGAAATAATGGGTGAGTATTTTACTCAGATAATAGGTCAACCCCACCGTGTTCCAGACAAAGCTGTCGAGAATCTCTCGATGTATACAGGCATTGATACCATTACCTCCGCCATGCACCTCAAGAAATTTTCTAGGTGTATCAATGCTTATGTCAATGATCTGGTTAGCCAACATGATGACGTGTATATGAAGTTATTTCCTCTATCTCTGGATGGAAAGGCGGGCAACTGGTATATAAATTTACCAGACAATTCCTTTAATAGTCTAGTAGCTTTAAAACTTCTTTCACCAACAAGTTTGGTGAAAACAAAGAACCTCGGCATCAACTTGCGTCCTTGACCAACATAAAGAAGAAAGACACAGAAACAATGGATGAGTTCAATACTAGGTTCACGGAATTCTCAAATGCCATCCCTACTGAGTATGCCCCAACTAAACCAACCATCCTGGTCTATTACATTGAGGCACTTAGTGGCAAAATGCAGTACCAGGTCAGAGACAAGGAGCCTGCTAACCTGCTCCAGGCTCAGGAGATGGCAATCAATATTGATCTGAACATGAAGTCATCTGGTGAATCTAACCTCAACAGTTATTCAAGGTCTTCAACTCCGTTGAAAATTAGTGAACCAAAAGACAATGATCCTTTATCAGCTATGAAGGATGCCTATGAAAAACAAATGATGGAGATGAAGAAAAATATGGAGGCAGAGTAGAAACACTTAGCACAGTTAAAATAAATTCAAAATAGGGTGATCACAATGGAAAGAACTCAAACTCACTCCACTCCTAGAACCTTTTCTGCCAAGCCAACTTCGCAAAGAAAGCCTCCCAACCATGAGCAGAGGCCGCTAACATGGTTGATCAGTATAAGCCATTTTGCAGGCCATGTAAAGACCTTCATCAAGAATCTTCTTGTTATTATGCATGTTATGTTCAGGAGCATGGTTTTCTGGAGGGTTGTGGTCCTAAAGCATCATCAAGCGAGCCTGAGTACCTAAACTGTGTAGATGACATGCATGATATTTCTGAAGAAAGTTGGAGAGAGACAAAACAATATTCAAGAGAGCCTGAATACATTAACACAGTTGGACAGCTCCATCCTGTCACCATAGAAACCTGGGGTCAAGTTGAAGATTATAGTCAGCAATTGGATGATCTCACTAAAAAATTTAGCACTAATCCTACTAATGAGCATAATGATGATAGTTTGGAAGGTTTACTACCTTGTAACCTTTTATCTGAAGAAGATGACTATGATAATGAGGAGGGATATAGAATCAGATGTGATACAAGTGAGGAAGAATCCCTTACATCTGAGATGGATGATAACTTTGAGACTTCAATTAAAAATCCAATCTTAGATGTTTCATGTGATGAGATTCTTCCATGCACTCCACCGCATGACAAATATTTGGAAAGTTGGGTCCCCTGTGATATCTTTGAAACCTGGCTTTTTGAAGAAGATGGTTTTGAGCAAAATGAGAAGTACAGACATGGACTTGATACCAGTGATGAGGCATCTCTCATATCCGACATAGATGGTGATGATGACTATTGGACTTTTATTGAAAATCCAACCTATGATACCTTTGAGAATATTTTTGAGAATCTCATCTATGATATGTCCAGTAAGGGGAGTTGTTCTTTTGAGACTTATGAAAGTTATAAGGAAGAGCAGTTAGACTTTTTATATGATCAGTCAGAATTGTATCTATGGATCGGTAATAAGGATTTGAAAAAGTAGTGTGGTGAAGAATCAGATGGGATACAACTAGTTGAAGTTTTTTCTCAGCCATCTTCTTCACATATAGATGTTCCTTATGTTTTGGAGCACCTTGGGGCTTATACAATGAGTTATTATTTGATAATCCTTGATGATCAACATGATGGAGTAGTTGACCTGCCTCATTATCCCGATTTATATATCAGCGCTATCCAGTCATGGATAGAAGCAGCCTGCGCGAGCATCTACCAGTGTGGGAGAAGTTTGATGACATTATTCATGCCTATGATTCCCCATCTAGCCCGCCCATTCTAGATCATCATGCAGGTTTGCATATTCTGGAAATTGTGTCCTTACTTTGGCTGGTAAACGAAGACAAGGTGAAACCTTTTTATATTAATAAAATGCTTAGATGGCTACACTGGATTTACGATTACACATAACCGTTTTTATTTCCATGCTTAGAGTAGGAAAATAGGCTCCTTAAAGTGAGCATTTACTGTAGCATTTTCTTTTTGTACTTAGGAATAAATAAATTTTTCAGTTAAGTTTTGTCATTACTTTGAATAAAGAAACTTTTGGATCATTGGCTCTTTTTCATAAAACTTATGCTACTGAGGTTTTTCTTGTCAAGTTGAGATTTTTTTACAGGATGTGGAAACCAGAGATTCTGGGGTTCCCGTATGCTCTCCTTGCATAAGAGATTAGATCGAGAACACGTCCCATAGTTGGAGCCAGATGTTATCCAACTTTTTGTACCATAGTTGGGTTATGTGAGGAGCCGCCGATTGACAAACTTGTTCAAAGTCTGATTACAATGTATCAGTTGATCCGTCTGCATGTCTAGCCAATATTGGCTAGCCAGTTTTTTATTTGAATAATTTTGACCATGGCCCCGCAGGGTTTGTAATAAAATGTGCTAGTAGGGTATTTTTGAGTGGTTCGGTCTCCTGAGACGTAGAATCTCAAATAAGGTATTCCAGGGAGTTTTTTTCCCCTGACAATTATGCTTTACCTTCAGCCGAGTATAATTGACGAGGTTTTCTCCCGCTTCCTCCAAAGCTGGAATGCTTGATGTTGAATTCTGGGACTTTGGTGTTTATTAGAGCCCAACTGAATGTTATAAACCTACTAGGCATTATTTAGGTATACCATGGTCATTTCCTAAGTCATCTGGACATATAAAAAAATTTCGAAAAAATCTTTTTCGAACGGGGAAAAAAATATTTTTTAATTTTTTAATTTTTAATTATTTTGCCTAATGTTTTTTGGGTTAATTTTTCCATAAATTAAATGGAAAAAACCCGTTCGTGGTAATTCGGTCATCCGGACTCTTAATTCAGTGATTGAAGGCTCTAACCTTAAGCCAAAAATCATTTTTGATCAGCCAGCCAGTCAGAACCAACTTTCAGATCAACAATCAGACACATAATGTCTTTTTTCTCAAAAAAATCAGTTTTGAGTAAAAAAATGAATTTTTATTAAAAAATGATTATTTTGGAGAAAATTAAAACTCTCCAAATTAATCCAAATTTAGTAAAATAAAAGGATAAATGACATCTCATGGAGAACTTATGATGATTGGAGTTATCATAACTCAGCTTCAGTCATCATTAAGAGAGCAATTAATTTATTATCAGTTAACAGACATGTCATCTCCAGCTAAAGAGAGAGATGGAGAGCACTCATTGGTCCGGTGATTTGATCGAGGTGAAGACTAAAGTTTACACCATCAGTAGGCTTCGTAAACCTAGTAGTGGCTCCTCCAGACCTAACAAAGTAGGTTTCCAGACCTAGCAGGCAGCTTTCTTATGCAGTAGGGTGCCTCCTTCAACAGCTCATGCCCCTCTCTCTCATGAGGGCGCCTTCCACATGTGTGGGCTCATCTATGGATGGGTTTTAGTGTTTAGGGTTGGAGTGGGGGCACCTTGCCTGGGTGGAGACCTCCCCTCACTCCCAGTTCTCTGATATAGATCTAGCATCTCTGTTTGGTGGCTAGGCTAGTTAGGGTTTGAGGATTGGTTTTAGGGTTTTATCACTCTCTCATTGTACAAATAGAGGCTCCTTTAGCTCTATTCAGATGAATTTTTGTGTAGAGAAACTCTGGTGAAACTTTTGTAATTGCTTGTTGCTTCTATGCGACCATTGGAATGAAATTAAGGCTTTGGAGGCTCATGTGGTGTGATTCTTTGATGATTGCACTTGATGGATGAGGTGATGTTGTTTTAATGCTTTTCTTTCTTGTCTATTTGAGATTATGATGTTATGCTTTAGAAGGCTTCTGTAAGCACATAAGAACAAGTATTTTTGGTTTGCAAGTTAGTTGTTTATTGATTTACTTTTAGAATTTAAAAAAGAGCATTGTTTAATTCAGTTATAGTTCATGCTCTTCTTTATTTCAATTTGTGAACAATACATGATCTAATATTTTGTTTGGCAAGTCTATGAGTGTTATTTTGCAGATCCTTCCATCCAACCAAGCAAAAGTTTGAGCTCAGCTACATCTTCTTCTCTTGGAGTCAAGTACACTTTTCCGGTAATTGCATGCTTCACGAGATCCAAGTGCTTTAAAAAATATCCACAGGTTTGACCATTCTCTCCTTACTTTTATTCATCTTTCAAATTAAAAATCTTTAGTTTCTTGGGATTAGGGAACGTTTGGGCTAAAGTGAACATTCATTCACTTAGCCTTTGCCCCAGTTGGCTGCCCTATGCTTTATTTTCAGCCTTTTAGGCCTTTTATTTGCAGCCTTTCCTTCCCTTAGTTCGCTGTCCACTTTTCCCCATTTTTACCCTTTTGGACAGCCCTCTTTTGCCTCCTCTTTCCACTTTTTGCAGCCCCTTTCCATCCTCTTTTTGGGCCATATTTTGAGCTGTACTTTCAGCCTTTTTTCACCCTCATTTGCAGCCTTTCCTTCCTTTTGTTTGCTGTCCACTTTTCCCCATTTTTAACATTTTAGACAACCCTCTTTTGCCTCTTTGTTTCCACTTTTTGCAGCCCCTTTCCATTCCTTTCTTCAACCATCTTTTGGGCTGTAATTTCAACCTTTTTCACCCTCATTTTGAGCCCTCTTTCTTTGATTTGCATCCCTCTTTCTCACTTAGTTTCCAGCCTTCTTTGACTTGTATTTTCCCTTCTTTTAACCCTTTTTTCACCCCTCTTACCTTGCATTTTTCCTACCTCTTTTTCTTCCTTCTTTTCGGTAAGTTTGGGTAAGTGTTTGTAGCAAGTTTGTAGATTAAATTTCAAATTATTTTTTATCAACTAATATCATAACAAGTGTGTGTCTAGAGCTCTTAGATTGCAGATAGTTGACGGAGAGCACAAAGGCCACAAACAAACAAGGAGTGCAAAAAGAACAAAAAGACTGCTATCCCTCTTCTTTCATCCCCCTCTTTCCCCGTTCTTCTAAGAAGCAAAGAACACACCATCATTGTAAAATATTAATAAAAAGGGCTGAGTGGGAGCAAGTCTCCTTTTTTTTCTACTTCCCCTATTTTGGGGAAGTGTGACTTGTGTTCATTTTCATGATTTACTTAGTTCAGTTTTCCTTAAGCAATTAGTTTAGCTCTCTTATTAAACTTAGTTTCATTCTTACTAATTGCTAGATTCATTTCCACTAATTGGTAGATTCATCATTGCTTGTTGGTGTCTTGTTATAAATTGTTAAATCATAAAAAGAACCAAAATCTCTTGAATCTCACCATAAGGTGGATCAAGAGTGCTCTCTGTCGGAGAGTTTTAATCAACCACCTTTCATATTAATTGTTGTGTTTGTTTAATCAAATCATACATAAGTAAGACTCTTGAACTTGCAGAAACACAAGTCAAGAGCACTCTCTATCGGAGAGCATCTTAGGTTTGCACAATCCTTGCATTAGTATCATCTAGATTAGCTAAGTCTCTTGAACCACTGTCATAAGACGAGGTCAAGAGCACTCTTTGTCGGAGGGTTTTAATTAATTAACTTAATAAAATTTGCAACTCACGCCCCTTTAATTAATTAACCCCCTCCCTCCTTACCAGAGTATGCTCTGACCGATCCTAGATCGGAGTATCCAAAAACGGCATTGGATCTTTAGACCCCGCAAGAGTAACCTAATAACACTTAAACACCCCGTAACCAATGCACCGGCATTGTAGGGATTCTTCCAAAGTACTTCCTAGTAGATGCGTCAGAACCTCCCACTGTCATAGATTCTCGGCTAGCTGGTCACTTGACAATATCAGCTTGGGATACTGAGCGGGCCCGACATGTCTTCAATAGAGGCAACTTAGAAGAGTCTCCTGACTTTGATAAACCATTTTGTTGACACCCTAAAGCAAGACCACTATTAAAAACTCTTAAAAATTACCAAGAGCACTTGCAAAACCTAACATTCACTGGCATCTTTTGGGATTCACATCTTTCTAAACACGAAGCATCTCAGATAATTTTACTCCATAGGCACTGGTTCCATATTTTAGCATTGTTGATAATCTGGGCCATTTGTCCATTGAATGTTTGATTATAAGTCATATCTTTGAATGCTTTATTTATTTTTGTGAATTGCTCAAATATTTGACGATCTTTTAAATTCTAGTGGTAGCAACATGGATTGCTTTGTTTTGTGCTCAATTCATTATATTAATCATTTCTAATCACAAGTAACTCCTAAACAACACCCATCCACATCCAAAACATCTTAAAACTTAACTTAAACATTGAGCCATAGAAAACTCTTTGTTAGGGACTACCCCCCTTGGCTTCGTTAGGAGTTAGCCTAAATAGAGGAGCTAGGATTAGGTGACAATATCTAGCTCTGTGCTTGCCCCCAAGGTCACACCTCTCCCACTTTTTCAAGTGAGGAGACAACTTTCAGAAGATTTTTGTTGCTGGTGTGCAATCGACGGACAACAAGGATCAAGCTTTGGCCCAAGCAGAATTTGCATATAATGATTCCCCAAATAGGAGCACAGGGTTAAGTCCTTTTTAGATCATGTATCATTCAAGAGGGGTTTATGAACTCATAAATTTTGGACTGGTAGATAAGAGAAGTGTAGATGGGGAGGATTTTGTTGTAGCAATACAAGAATTGCATACCCAAGTGAAACAATAATTGCATAGCATCAATGACATGTACAAACATAGGGCAAACCTTAAGAAAAAAGAGGCAACTTTTGAAATGGGAGATATGGTGTTGGCACATCCAAGAAAAGAAAGGTTTCCAAAGAAAGAATACAATACGCTGAAATTTAAAAAGACTGGACCCTGCATAATAGTTAAGAAATTTTGAGCCAATGCATATGAATTTTAGTTACCAATAGTAATTTGTATCTCACCAATCTTTAATGTGGAAAATTTATACAAATACCAAGAAGGTGAAATAACATATGCAATGGAGAATCAATTACCAGTAGAAGAAACTTTTGAGGCAGAGTAAATACTGGACAAAAGACTAATGAAAAAGACAAGGAACAAATAGTATTTTGATTACTTAAGGAAGCGAATGAATCACCCAATTGAGGATTCTACATGGGTAATTGTTGAAATATTACAAGAGAATGGATTTTTAGTTGAACAACTCATGGACAGGAGTCATGAATAATTTTGTTCCTTGGGAGTGTGATGCAGGAGAATAGGTTCATGACACATATTTGGTTTGAATGTAGTCAATTTTTAAATTCAAAAGGGAAAAATTTTATTTAATTTTATTTCTATAATGTATATTTAATTGGAATAAAATAGGTTGAATCCTATTAATATATTTATTGTGTTGATGTATAGGAACAACATATTTGTAGGCATAAATTATGGATGTAGTTTGGAATAGGAGATTCAATACACCCTAAGTGGATCTAGAAAACTAAAATTTGGTCTGTATTTATTACCCAACGAAATCATGAGTTGGGTTGAATCGGTAATGGCTATTATGCGTTTTAATAAAAATAGTGAATGACTTTTTCTAGAACATAGGAGAATTGATTTATCCCTAAATGTTCTGTGTGAATATATTTTATCTCCTAAATCGATTTCCTTCTAGATGTGTTGTAATATAGAGAGATAGGAGTGCACAACTTGAAAGCAGGAGATTATTCGTTGATCTCATAGCATGGAAGAAAATTGTCTATGATAGTAGTTGCGTCCCATAAGTGCACTCTTCACTATTTGCAATGATTCAAATCTGGAGTGAAACATTTATTGAATTTAGGTTATGAAACTAAGCATAACCAGTTTGTGAGAAGAAGAGTGTAATACCCAGGATCTGTAATCTCCAGAAATCCTCTTCGAAGGGTCTGGTTTTACTTCTAGAGGGTAGAGCCACCATTTATACTTAAGTGAATTATTCCTTTGTGTTTACAGATATTTTGTAGTATCTTGGGTTTTCTACTACAAATTTTGATTTATGTTAAAGGTGTATGAAGGGAATATTTTATTTGTCATCTACACCATTTTTGGTATCAAATCCTACAGGAAGTGCAGTTGAAGGTGTACCTACAGGAAGAACAAGTGACCTCTTGTTTCAAGAGATGGAATTCAGGGTTGTTGGTAGAGGAGTTCGTGCAAACATTCGAGGTAAACTAGTTTAAAATGAAGATGTAATGGAGGAATTACAAAGTCTACATGCACAAGTACAGAACATGGAAGCTACTAGACAAAGGGATCATGAAATGGGTAGTGTCAGTGAACAAGAAGAGGATTCAGTATAAGAGGAATAAGAATAAGAAGATATAGGTATTAAATTGTTGATAGCAGTTGTGAGAGCTAGTCCAAAGTCAAAGGCAGATGTGCCAACTTATAGTGTAATTCTGAATCTTGAAGAACTATTATATTGGGTAAATACTACGGAAAATCAGTTAGATTATGAGGAAATTCCACCAGACAAGAAGGACAAATTTGCTATGACCAGATTGAAAGGCCATGCATCCTTATGGTGGGATGGAGTACAGTCTAAAAGAAAGAATAACAACAAACAGCCAATCAAAAGTTGGGCCGAAATGGTGGTCAAGCTTAAAGGTAAATTCCTTCCGAAGGATTATCAACTCTCTTTGTATAGGAAAATGCAAAATTAAATACAAATATCGTTGATATTTAAAGAATATACAAAGGAATTTTATAAAGTGAATATCAGGGCGGGTTATAAAGAAGAGAGATATGAGAAAATCGTTAGGTATATCAATGGTCTCAAACTTGATATACAAGATGAGATAAATCTGTTATCCCTAAGCATAGTTGCGGAGGCATACCAATGTGACTTGAAAGTGGAAGAAAAAATAAGCAGAAAACAAGGCTCGAACAAATGAAAAGGTCAAGTTTACGAAGGTAAGGGACAACAAACTAGAAGAAACAAGCCTTCAGCTCAGAAAGAGGAAACTAGTGGATCAAATCAGCAAAGACAATCCTCAAGGGAAGATGATTGTAGAGGGAAAATACCTATTCAAAAAGTAGAGGTAAAGAATTTGTTTACATGTGATACATGTGTAATATGTTGGGTCATAGGTCCTTTGAGTGTCCTGGAAATCCAACAGGACAAGGGAGTGCTCACATAACTCAAGCTAAAGAAGAAGATGTGAATTTACCCACAATGGTGAATGTAACAGATACTGGGGAGTCTTTGTTTCTAAGGAGGACATTATTAATTCCATCAAAATAGATAAACGAACCAACACAAAGGAGAGCACTATTTGAAATAATTTTCAAAGTTAGGGGAAAATGTTGTATAGTCCTCATTGACAGTGGAAGCATGGTAACTCGGTATAAACTGAGATGGTTGATAATCTAAATATGGGGAAAATCAATCTCCCAATCCATATAAGGTGTCTTGGGTTCAATGTTTTAAAACTCGGACTCGGACTCGGACTCGGCCGAGGGTCAACTCGGACTCGGACTCGGACTCGGCAATGACTCGGCCGGTTTGATTTTAATGACTCGGTTTGCTAAGAAACGCGTAAAATATTTAATTTTTAAAGAAAAAATATATTTTAAAGATTATAATCCATCATTCCAAAGCATTAGAGACAAAACATCCAAAGTATGATCATATATA
>LPNX011067632.1:6429-71203 GCA_001517045.1 Pseudotsuga menziesii
AGGCATAGCTCGCTTGCTCCAACATAAATATTCAAGAGAAAACATGTAAATAAAAAATGTAGACTACATAATAAATAGAAATGCATAACATGGCAATTCAAGTTTGAAGTTGAACTTTGAAGCTTGAAGCTGTAAGGTTGATAACTTGATGTTATGGATAATGGACCTATGTAACACATCTACTTACTAGTTTCTAAATATAATTCATTGTAGAAGTTTCTTGTGATCGAAGATCATAGTTTGTTCTCATTAATTACCTCATATATCACAATCCACCACTGAAATGATTAGCATTCATGGAAATTTCTCTTGTTGACGACTTCAGAACTAAATATAGTTGTAATGCATTCAGTATGCATATCGAAGTTGCTCATGACTTGTGTAGATGTAGAGGTATGTTTTATTAAGCCAAAAAAATGAGCAACATGCCTCTCTGAGTTCAATTATGTCTTCCTATGCCTAGATATGTAGGGTAAATTTTGTATCAGGCACTTCTCTACTTCCTGTTTGGCCAGTAAAGCTCTTGAATACTGCAAATTTTTCTCTACTTGAGGGTGTAATCTGTCTACTCCAAAGAATGACTAACTATCACTAAAATAAATTTTATCATTGTTTTAACATCTCTTGCTCATCAGCAGTGATGTTTTAGAGCAATCTTAGACCCTGTATTTTTTAAATACTAAAGTAAGAAGGACTCTTGATGCAGGGTAAAATTTGTTTCAGGCACTTCTCTACTTCCCGTTTTGCCAACAAAGCTCTTGAATACTGCAAATTTTTCTCTACTTGAGGGTGTAATATGTCTACTCCAAAGAACGAGTGACTATCACTAAAATGAATTTTATCATTATTTGAGGATCTCTTGCTCATCAACAGCGATGTTTTAGAGCAATCTTAGACGCTATATATTTTAAATACTAAAGTAAGAAGGATTCCTGATGCATATTTTCTACATAAATATGGAACTCGATTCTACATATACAACACCAGTCACCCCATGCAGAAGCAGAATCTAAAGTTGATGTGAATTTTTCCTCATCCAGACATCATGCACGGTGAAGCTCACATTTCTCTCATTTTAGTTAGCATCACCAATAATCCCCACAAGAACACAGTCCATCCCTGAAATAATGAAAACGTTTTGTATCTCGCAGAATGATTTCTCGCACGACTATATTTGAGATGAACTTCGTAGCAATGCAGTAGTCACCACAAACTCATAGATTCTTGGTGATCTGGATGGGAATTCCAGCCCAAAAGTAATGGCTAGCTTCTCACTGTGGCTTGAAATAAGGGATTTATTTTCCTCCTCTCACACATCATGTAGGACAAAACTCATGTCAGGCACATACCCTGCCACCTTCATCTTCCTAGCCAAGCTCTCTAAAACCATGTATATTTTTTCAGATTGTGGGTGTGCTCTGTCTACTACAACAAATGAATGGACCCTCTTATTGATCTCAATCCAACTGCACCCTTGAATCTTTTTTAACCCCCCGTGTTTCAGCATCGTTCTCACTTTGGCTACATCATCCCATCTTCCAGCTGCAGCATAGAGGTTTGAGACCAATACAAAGTTTCCTACATTCTTAGAACCTGACTCAAAAAGTCGTTCTGATGCCCATTCTCCTAGTTCTATGTTGCAATGAATTTTGCAGCCACCAAGTAAGGCATTCCATACACTAGAATCAGGCTCTATGGGCATCATCTTGATAAAATTTTGAGCCTCATCAATATGTCCAGCACGACCAAGAATATCAACCATGCATGCATAGTGCTCCATCCTATGGGTAATTCCATAATATTGACTTAAGGAATTAAAGCATTTCTTTCCCAAATCCACCAAGCTTGCATGACTACATGCAGAAAAAAGGCACGTAAAAGTGATATGATCTGGTTTAACTCCCATCTATTGCATTTGGCAGAAAACATCCAAAGCATCCTTACCAGAACCATGCATTCCATACCCATCAACCATTATGTTCCATGAGACCAAATCTCTTTCAGACATATTGTCAAATATCTGACAAGCTAAATCTATGTTTCCACACTTGCAAATTATGTTTGACGAATTCACTAGTATATGATAATTGATTGAATCATTGATGGTTTATGAATGATGTTATATGGTATTAGGATTTATCATGTTATTATTTATTTCATGTTTTTATGCTTTCCATAACTAATTCAATATTTTACAAGCATTTGTTGGCATATATGCATCAAAATATATTAAAAATATATATTATGTAAAAAACTCTCTTGAAACGCTTCCAAACCGGATGCTTCTGAAAATTTCGCTTCCCGCTCCCTCTTCCTGCTCCCGCTCCCGCTCCCAAGTATCCTTGGTTTATTCATCACTAAAACATTTGCCTTTCATTCCAAACAAAATCCTCAAACTCTAGGCTCTTGGTCGCTGCCAACTATAATAGTAAGACAGTTTTATATAGCTACACTTACCTTCTAAAAAATGTATCAAAAGTGTGTTGTTTATACTGCAGACTAGCTGCTTGTGAGGGGTCAACCAAATCCAACATGTGATCAACAAGTTCTTCAAACTCCAAGTGATGATTGATGACTTCATTTCTATGTGCGTGAGGGCTTCTTCATTGTCAAGGTTCAAGTTACCAGCTGCAAGATCATCGCCATGACAAGGTTCAAGTTACCACCTGACAAGATCATCATCAAGATGTCTTTTAAGCTCATATTTTACACCCTTGTATCCTTCAAATTCACAAGGATATTGTAACCCACAAATTTGAACTATAACATTTCTAATTCAGCTTTTTGAGCAGCAGATACACAGTCTTTAGGACTGTCAAACTTTGGCCTATTGAAAGTTAGAGTCTCGGTCCTCATTCTCAGTTGACAGACAGATAATAGAGGTCACATTGATAGTCTAAAACCCAACCACTAATCATTAAAATAGAGCCTTCCTATAGGCAATAACCCTTGTCCATATCAAACCAAAATTATAAGTACTATATTTGCATGCCATAGGATCTGATCCATGGTTAGAGAAAAATTTACGTGTATACTACTGCAAATCATAATCTGAACTTCAATTGTCTACTATGTTTTCTGCGTTCTGCTACAGTCTACTATTGTACCCAGAATATCTTGTATCTTATCTTTTGAAAGGTGCTTCTTCTCGGTCTTTGAATACATAAACCTTTACGAAAATGATCATACTTTTGTCTTCAGAAATGTATCTTAGATCTTATCCTAATGTCTATGTGGAGTGACACCCTTTTTTGAATGATAGCCATGTGCATTTGTGTTTATGTTATCAAATCAGGATTCTACTAGCAGAATCTTCATTTCATACTTACATCATAGTATTAATTGGTATATTCCAAACAAATTGACTAGGGTAGACTTATATCAAGAGATAGTTGAGAAGACTAAGATAACAACAAAATATCTACAGTCAAGAAGTGTGGTGTTCTGAATTTGGTGACATAAGGAGAAGTCTGAAGACTATCCAAGTAAAAAGTACAGGTGCAGTCTTAAGAAAAATAAAGTAATTATCAATTTTTCTAACTCTGATTCTTCATCAAGTCAATAAAGGCAGTCAAGGTATGTAAATATAGTATTGTATTTGAAGACTGTCACTTAAGATCAAATTCTGGGACTCACTAACTACAGGGCAAGATTGTCATGCACCCACTGAATACATAGGAAACAAATCCCCATATGCTTAACAACATCGAAATAATTTTCAGAGCATCCATTTTGTCATGGAAGAAACCCACTAATAATATGGGCACAATGGGGAGGGCTAGAGTGCTAAGGACATTTGAGAATAAGGAAGACACCAAAAACATCAAACCCAATACACCCACAACAAAAACCTACCATCCTATTCCAAACCATATCAATGTCATGTTGTAGGAAACTATCCCTATTGTGAAACTCTCGGCCTCTTCTTTCATATCTCTGAACTCCCCACCAACAAACAATCCAATTATGCACACCACAGTGGAAACTATGGATGTGAAAATTTGTATCTCCAGAACTACTGCAAAAGTCTCCTTCTTTAAAACCCTATTGAATACAAGATGCATCGATGGAAGAATCAGTCCATACATTGCAGAAGCTGCAAATAGTGGAAATGAAGCCTATTATGTACTTCGAAGTATTCACTCCCTCGGGCCTGTCACTGTCTGAATGAATCCCAAGAATTATTGCACTCAAAGAAATCAAAACAAGAAAATTCAGGATAAAATGGGTAATCTTTTTCCTGTTAAAGGTGAATGCAAATACAACATTAAAGGCCAATTGACTTGAACAAAGAAGAAAACAGGTTGAAAGAGGCACATAAGAGATACGCCAAGAGTAAATCAGATTGTCTCCAGCTACAATTAATCCCAGGGCAACATAAATAAGCACCAATCTAGGTGTTAGGCGTGTAATCTTAGATACTTGCATTCCTTGATAAAATACCAAAGGTATGAAAAAAATTGGACATCCTACTGATTGCACAAGGGTTGAAAGAGCAGCTGATTGTGTGTCACTACTAGGCAGGACTCTCTGCTATGCATAACTGAGTGTCTCTGCTAGTGTGACTGTGTGTCACTACTGGGCATAATTTAGTGTGTTTGATAGTATGATTGTGTCTCAATACTAGGCATGATTGTGTCTCTTCTAGGAATAACTGAGTGTCACTGCAAATGTGACTGTGTGTCACTGCTGGTTGTGACCTTATGAACCTGAGCTATGACCTTATGAACTGAGTGCAATCTACAATATTAACTTCTCTGCTAGTATTCATCAACATGAAATAAGAAAATGACATTATTCTCTATGCTTGAAAGAGCAAATATAGATAGCCATGATAAAATGGTCAAAATGTTTTGCAAGATGAGTTTATATATTTTGATTTCACTTCCCAATCACAGATCTGGGATATGTGGTTGTGGTAGAAGGATTACATAACCAATTGGACTTGAGTTTCTACCCATTCCCATAGACGTGCCAATGTTTAGTTAACATTGAACTTTGTGTACTTTTATTTTAGGGTGCATACAAAACACTTTAACTCAATGGTTCTTTTCATAAATTGGACAATGTAGTAGAAAAAATAATTTCAGAATCGTCTTCTTCAAAGTTGAAACAACATTTCAAGCGTCTTGGTCCATAGTTATGCTTTATGGCAGTTTGTATGACCCATTCTTATTTGTTGAGTCATCCTCTTGGTCCTAATTTGGAGTGGGATGAAGTTGTCTCTGCTGGGCATAACTGAGTGTCTCTGCTGGACAACGTTGCAATCTCTATGGGAAGCTTGGATATAGCTATGATTCTTGTGGGCTCAGTTGTTTCTCTCTGGAGGCAAAATGACTTGGCAATGCTATTTTATGGCATCCTATGCATGTTTAAACATTCCATTTGGGCATAAAAATGAGATGTTGTTAATTTAAGTGAATCCTTATTTGGTTGAATCTTCAAACATAATCATCATCACTACCTATTGGGCATTCAAACCATATATTTTGCAGCAACGAGGATCTCCACAAAGAATAATCCCACTAGCAAGGATGAGAAGTGAACATACTTGCAAAAATACTTTGACTTCTATTGCAAACCTTCTTAACAAACTGACACCTCCAAAAGCATGTTCAATGTCAGCTTGTTTCTCATAACAACTATGATTTCCATCTTTGAAGCCCTTGTTACGAAATCTTCTTTTAGTCAGGTGAGGTATATTATAGAATGAAGCACACAACAATCCTCATATTGAAGGAAAACCTTGGCATTGTAAAAAGATTATACCCATTTGAGACATTTATATTTTATATTTGAGTCCATCTTTTATTAAGTTTGGTTTCAATAGAAAATTTGGGGATCATCTTCTTCTACAATTCTACCAAGTTCTATATCACGAATTTATCAAATATTTATTTCATCTATTATTTGTTTGCTGGAATTTCTGAACCATAACTTAAAACATAATTTACATCTTTTTACCATCTTACTTCTTTGCTTGAAGATCTAGAGAAGCTTTGTGACTGAGTTGTTCTCTTTTACAATAACTTAAATCTATTATGTTAGTTGATATTTAATATTTGATTTTTTGCATAGTTTTATGACTTGTGAATTTTGGTTGTACTTATGCCACTTAAACAATCATTAAAACAAGACATGTTAGACTTTTAGTACCTCAGAAAGTTTTCAGTAGAATGTCATTTAATGGAAGCAGTAAGCATAGAATATTTGGATGCATGCAAAGAAGGTTTATGGTGTAGGTACTTAAACAGGGATTTTGTACAACAATATCTACAACAAATTTAATGACAACAGTAGTAGTATGCCCTCCTTCAGCATTTTTGTGCAACAATAATAAGGTTGTAGGAGCATTCATGGAGGAGAAATATAGAGAAGGCATGAATGTGCTATCCTCAATGTAGTTCTAGTTTAGAATCTAGATACTTTTTATATTAAGCAGTTCAATTCTATTTCTAAGTTTGTTTCAGTTAGTAGTTGCATGCACAATTATACCACTTTATATTTGCATTCACTCCAAGATAGATGGAGTATAGATCCCTAGAAGAGAGAGATGCATGCATGCATACTTTCACTCTCCCTTAGTGGGTGCACCTACCTAGGAATATTTCTTTCATGCAAGTTGAGGGCATTAGTCCCAAGTCCAGTAAGAGATATAGGGTTTAGGTTGTTTTTCCAGTTAAGGTGTTGTTGTGCATATGTCCAGATTCAATTGTACCTCCTAGTCTATAAAGGAGAAGGTAGGGGTATAGGTTTTATTCATTTCATTGTTTGAGTAGTGGGTGAAGAGAAGAGTTTGAATATGTCACTGAATTTTCTTTTTTCAAGACTATTAAACAATGATGTGCTTTGAGTTTCAAATCTATGTACTCACTGCTACTTTCTTCAGTTTGATGTGTTTTGGTTTCTAGTAAAATCCGATTGTAGTTTTGATAGAGATTTGAGTTTTCTATTTTCCTAAGTAGGTATGTTAGATATGAAACTAGGACGGTTTCCATGTGCTATGGAATTTCAACAAGATCTATTTTTTAACTTGAAACTAATGTTTCAACTCTCAAAATTTCAGTTGGATCAATTATGTTGCCACTAAAATTTAACTTTAAACTTGATGCATGAGCATTGTATCCTAGGCAAAGTTGTAAATTGAGCCTCTCAAAGGCCTAAATATTGTAAGAGGATAAGTTCCTCATGATAAATATCTAGAAGGTCGAATGTCAATGATAGGTTACACGATAGGTTATATAAGTTTTAATGTATTGCCATGTAATCAAATTGTTTTCTAATTTTAGTAGGTCGTTGAACATATATAGGAGCTAGTTGTATTGCTGACATCTTTCTAGTAAAGAAAGGGGATCATTGGTTTCCGATAGTAATGAAAACATGTGTCCGTACAAGTAAGCAACAAGGAAACCCCACATGGAGAGCTTTGTAATAAATGCATACATGTGTCAAACTAGGGATTATTAAACCCACAAATTAAAATTCCCTCCATGTCATGATGGTGTGCTCTACAACAAGGTTTTCCTTTGCCGACCATTAAATACTCAAAGTTGTGTATTGATCCTTTTTACCATTATAGGTTCCCAAATTCTCAAAGGGTGCTAGCTCAATTGAAGAGCGCCTACCTTACAAGCAGGGGGTTGGTGGTTCGATTCCTCCATTCCCTAATGATATTATAATATCGCTTAAAAACAACTAAATTATTAACCAGAAATAACAGATAAGTGACCAAACAAAATGACCAAAATTTCTATATAAAATTACTCAAAACGACTAAATTAGTGACCAAAAAATGAGAGATGCAAAACTAGGCATTAAAGATGATGCAACACGTGGTGCTAATGATGAAGCCAAACATGGCGTTGATATGGTAGCAAAATAAGATGCAAACTAGGCATTAAAAATGATGCAACTCTTGGCGCTAATGGTGAAGCCAAAAATGGCGTTGATATGGTAGAAAAATAAGATGCTAGTTTGGATGCAAAACATGACGCTACATAGGAAGCAAAATATGGTGCAACAATAGAAAAAATATTTGGCGTCATTTTGGTAGCAAAACACGATGCAAGAAAGGAAGCAAAAATTGGTGCAAATTTGGAAGCGAAAATTGACACATATTTGGAAGTAAAACATGGTGCAAAATGGGATGCTAAAGTGGTAGCAAAAATGGATGCAATATTGGATGCTAGTTTGGATGCTAACATGGTGCTATTAAGGATGAAAATATGACGCTAATGGGGATTCCATTTAAGAAGCCAAAATGGACACTCGCTAGGAAGCAAAATATGACATTATTTAGGAAGCAAACCTCGATGTTGTTTAGGAAGCAAAGTTGGACGTTGTTCTGGAAGCAAAAAAATAGACACTATTTTGGACGTCATAAAGGATGCTATCTAGGAAGCAAAAAAAGACGTTTTTTGAGACGCTTTAAGTTTTGTCCATGACACGTCCCATTTAGCGTCTAGTTTGACTACTCAATGTAAACAAAAATTACACTAAAAAGGGACGCTAATTCCAAGATTTTTTGTAGCGCATATTTATCAAAAGGTGATCTTTGGCAGTCCAATATCTCGTCCAAGATGATTGAGATGTTCCTGAAATTCACATGTGCATTAGAATTTTCACTTGTCTTTCTAAGACCAACAACCTCCATCTCAAGCTTTTGACATTGATTCTCCTTCTCATTCAATTTGTCCTTCAAGAATTCCTCTATCATTTTGGCTTCTTCTAGTCGAGTCTTCAAATCAACATTATCCTTCTTGTTTCTTCAAGTTCTTCTAAATATTCACCAAACTCATCTTGTTCTTTTGTTTGACTTATAAATTCAATTTATAGTATTTCAACTTCATCTTCTTTGTCTTCCAGCTCTTCTTGTAAACTTGTCTTTTTGTGATTGAATGTTTTGAGTAGATCCATTGACTTCTAGTGGTACTTTTCGAAGGACACAAAAATATTTCTTTTGAGCCTCAAATTGTATTTGAGATCAATGTCCATCAAGAGACATGCTAGGAAATATTTATTAGCATCTTCAAGATCATTTTCAATGTCATCACAATCAACGATACCGCAACTAGAATGATCCTTACATTCACTAATGTCTGAAGCTTGCACTTCCTTTTATTCTTGCTTCAGACCTTCAATGGGGTTGACTCATTTTCCATCTTTGTGTCTTGGTTTCCTCTTTGGTACTCCATTTCCAGCTTAAACTATAGGTCTTTGGCTGAAGTGTATTCTCCTACACTCTCTTTGACAGAGATTGAGAGTCCATTGATAAGAAATTTCAAGGCAATGGTGTTATCCTTGTTAGCATATTTTTGTGCAGTTTTCTTGGTCTTCTTGTTGGATGAAATGGATGGATTGATAACAATCTCCCAAACAACAAAATTCTTCAAGTAGGATTTCATCTTGCTTCTTCAACCGAAATAATCTGTCACGTCAAATACTGAAACATCATTGCTGGGGGACTCTGCCTTTGCATCCATTGTGTGTCCACGGATCTTCTTCAAGCTAGAAAGGATTGTGGTGAAGGCCCTCTCCGATAACAATTGTTGGAGACAATTCCACACTGAGAGAGGGAGGTGAATCAATGTGCAAGGACTTTTAACAAATTTCAGTTCAAAAACTAAGCAGAGTTCATCATTCACATTAAGCTATACATCAACTAAGCATGTCATCATTCATGCATCATAGAGAAACATTACCAGAAAAATATAGTAAGATTTACTTATAATTAGATATGAATTACAATTAAGACTTCAATTTTCTGATTACATCAACACCAACTGACCGAAGAGCACTAACTCTTACAACAGGGCCCATCCTGGTTTTCTTAGATCCAACTAAGAAACAGTGCAAGACCAAGATTTCCTCCACGTATTTTTTCCACTAATCAACCATCCATTCAATCCAACTGCTACTCAAAACAACTTGTCCACTGATGTCACTATCAAGTCAATTCAAATTTTCATTGTTTCTCAAGACACATGCCAAGTCATCCAAGGTATGTTCAATACAATGTTGTTCATTTTCTCAACACATTTGTCACCGTCAAGTAGAAGTACTCAATCAAATGTGACCATCGGCTTTAATGACTAGCTCAATTTGTCCATAAAAATTCCTGTATTCGGTTTCCTGCAAAATCCTTGCCAATTTTTTCAACTGTTTAATGTGACAAGCTTCTCATATGGTCATTAAGTTCAACTGCTAATCATCATGTCTTAATGCACAAATTATCATCATATGAAATCAAAAGGTACAGTACAAAATCTTGGAGACAAAAAGGAGTTATAGAAGTATCATATTCAATTCTTATATCAATCCATAACGTGCTAATAACAAAACTTTTCTCAAAAGCCTTGTTCATAAAAAATGATGCCAAGGTGTACTTACACGAGTTTGATATGGCTCCTTGCCTTTGCTTCAGACATTCATTTGCATGGATTCCACAATCCTTATGTTCTTGAGATTGATCTTAAAATTCCTTTAGTGTCTTTGTTGTGAATACTCTCTTAAGGGATGAGCCCTATTACACCTTTGGCTACCTCAGACTAATATGAATTCATAGTTGTACATGTTGCTGCAGTCACTAATTAGTCACTCGAGTTTCATCAGAGATGGCCAAATTTCAGAGATGTGTTTTATCACTCAAATGTTGTTGCTTATGGGAAATTTTACCACCAATTGTCTTCAAATATTCCACCAAAATCTACCTCGGAGATGACTCAATTTCCGAGTTGTTCAAAATTTTAAATTTCACCTTAACTGTTGTTGCGTCATGCTAATCTAAATTTCATAGGCTTGTATCTCTTTCCCTTTTCTGTGTTTTTATAAATGAGAACATGACCTGCTATTTATACATATTTTTCATGTTTTTTATTGAGACGACCTATCCTTAAATGAATTATTATTTTTAAAACACTTTTGGAATATTTTATGGAGCGAACTTTGAATTCTTTAAGTGTTTGACCATTTTAAACTTCAAGTATTAAGTTGTCACACTTCTTTGCCACATCATTACCATTGATATTAGTATAGCACATAAGGGTTATTTGCTTGTAGAGGCCACATCATAATGTAATCTAAAAAAATATAAAAACTAACTCATCTCAAACTTTAAAACATAGACAGATAACTTGATCCATATAACTTAATCGTATGATAAATCCAATAAAAAAATTATTGATGATAACTGAGTTATGACATATTTCTTTCAGAGTATTGATGATAACTGAGTGAGGACAGATTTCTTTCATCATCTGCTTCCGAAAAGGCATAGCCATTATTTAAATTATCCATCTATTGCTCTTGCATTTGTTCTTTGTTCTTACGTCCAATATGGAGCTCTTCAAAATTTCCCCTACTAGACTAGACTATAGTATGGGTGTCTTTCCACATTATAAGCCTCTTCAAACACAGTGTCGATATGTTGGAATCTAAGTGAGTCTGTTATGACGTTTCAACTAATATCGCTCAAGAAATGCATGTGACTATTCATGTAGATTTGATAAGAACCCTACTCTTGCAAATGAAAGATACCCACATAATCTTCCATTGTTTCTGCACAGGAATATTTATGTTTCCAACCAAGTAGATCCAAAATCATTAAACATCTCATAGGGTTCAAGGTCCTATCAATATGATAATCATATGTTGAAGAAGAGTATGGTCCACATACTTTTATCTTCAAGTAGTAACTGTACATCAGTAAGCTGGAAACAAAACTAGGCTTTAGAGAAACTTGATCCATCGAAATCTCTGTTTGGATCTTTCACTTGAAAATTCTACTAGTCCTAGCTTGTTGTTAATTCTACTTCTCCAATTAGCTATATATTATGGATCATAAATATCTCTTTGTTGGATAGGACAATTTTTTTTTTAAATATTTAAATTTATTAGTATTTTATATAGTTTTTGAACAAATTTGGTAATTTAAGAGTAATTTGGAATCAACTTTGAAAAAAGGCAAATCGCTAATCTCTGTTTTGAGAAAAAGGTCTCAAATAGTTTATAACTTAAATTTCACTCCTAAAATTTCCTAAACAAAATGAAATTAGGTGGACAAGTTAGAATGGTTTAAAAATGACAAAAGTTGGTTAAAAATGACAAAAGTTTAAAAGTTTAATGCAAGGATAGAGCAGACTTATGGTTGAAGGGTAATAAGTTAACCATTTAAGGGAGAGTGATGGGTCTTCATGTTGCAACACTTTGCAACCATGACCATGTTGTGAAATCAACACCATTTATTATATTATCATTATAAAAATATAAACATGACAACAATAGAATGACATTATTTTTGTCTATTAGAAAGAACATAGTAAGACATACTTCTTATTAATGAAAAATGAATAAAAACTGTGAAAACTAGTTATAGAGTTTATATTTCATAAGAATATTTCCTTATATATATTAATGATCAGGTTTCTTAAGGTTTTTAATTTTGTAAAGAAATTTTTTCTAAGTTATTGAATTTGATGGCATAGAAATTTAGAGTTTTTATTAATTTGATATTTTGATTGGTTTTGTTTTTATTAATTTAATATTTTGATTGAATTCTAAATGACTTAAGTCAATTCAAAATTGGACAAAATCCCTCAAATCATTGTTCCACCATGCATGGATCTACAATCACAGTAGAACTTTTTTCATTAGCGAAATTCTATTATTTAACTCTGATTAGATTTGTGGTTGTAAAAATGTTTTAAGTTTGATACAATATTAGCTTACTATGTTTCTTAGGACAATTAAGTGATTGGATGTATTGATTACAATTTGGTGGTTTGGAAAATATGATGTGTTCAATATATGAATAATGAGAGAAAATACCAAAGACAACCCCATTGATCAAGGTTGCATTGCACTTGAAAGATAGAATCACAATTGAAAGATAATGAGATGGAGGATTGTGAGATGGGGGCTAGTATCTCCACCTTGTTGAGTTCCCTTTAATATAGATAATTTTTAGTGATATTTCAAATGTTTTGTGCTCTCTTTAGAGATATGACAAGTTCTAAATGTAAAATTCGAAAGTTGAATCTTAGAATTAGTCTTTGATTTTAGTTCATTTAAATTGGTGATATTAATTTCAAAATTGCAAACTAGAGGGTTTTGGAAATATTTAACATTCAAGGAAAATATTTCACTATAGAAAAGGCCCCTAAACATGGCATCTTGAAATTCTTGTATGATGTAAACACGGGTTACAATTGAATAGTCCACATGTTGTTCCATAGGAGTTTTGAAACCACTATCTTTCTTGAAACATTGTCAAGAAGATGATGTTTTTTATCACTTTGTTGTCATTTCACTTATAATCCCTTACTCTTCACTTTGCAAATCACTCTTATCTAATTCCACCGTCTTAGATATACAAAAAATAATATTAATTTTTATGGCCTTACTTTATTGCGATAAAAAATACATTTGCTAAATAGATATGTTTAACACTCTAGAATACATTGTTCCATTTTTGTTCAAGTCAATTCAGATGATTTAGGAGGTGTTTCTCTCCTTTGAAACATATTTATCAGGTGAGTTCAAGTTCAAGTTCAAATAACTTAGTAACATGTTGATAGTAGATAAGATTAGCTTTAACTGGTCACAATTAGATAGGTTGATATTCTTACAACATTTTCTTGAAAATACATAATAATTGAGTAAAATAAATGAGTTTCATTGTCTTGATTTTGTAGTAACCAAGGTTTAAGCTTAGTGTAACCTTAATTCTTGATCAACATCATGCATCAAATATAGAGAAGAACAACCTCTATATCTTCCAAATAGATAAATGCAATAATCCTTCGTCGAGTTGCAATATGCTTTATGGTTATGGATTCCATCTAGATTCAACCCCACTAAGTGTATCCTTGCTCATCAATGCTAGGTAGTACCTCATATCGATTGTGGGTCACATGTAGCCTGGGTTATTGAGTAATAGTGACACAACATTAAATCAATTTAGTTCTTTCCTTGTAATTGATATCTTTCCCTTCATAAAGAGGACTGGATATAATATTGGGAGGTTGGACAATGTAGGGATAGATTGTTTATGGTTTTTGTTCAAGGCATTTATCTCTGACAAAGAATATCCTTGTAATTTAGTGCAATTAATAAACATAGAGGTTTATTATTTTTCACATAGAGATTCTTCGATTTATTTACTTGAAATCATCCTTTCCACATTATAGGTTGTTATCCCTTCAATACTCTATCTCCTTATCCCTTCCTAAGCGATTAGATAAATTAGTATTGGAGTGAGAAATTCCTACCCTATAAATTCCCACTCAAGGATTTATCCCAGTGTTCTCAATTATTGTGGTACACTATCTTGAGAAATGCAGTGCCAATTTCGACATGTTTAACATATCAAAATTTTGAGGTAACATAATCATCCAGTACCTAAGACTACCTTCCTACACATTGAATTAGCGATACAACAAAAGACAAAATGAGCTCCTTAATAATAATGGTACATGTTGTAAAAGAATCCTATAAACAAAGAGAGGAAATGTATGATTAATGCATAGGATTAATGAGACACTCTACACATGGAGGTAATCACTGCATAAATTCCAATAATCAAGCCAACACATTGTTCAAAGCTAGAAGAAACCCAACACATTGTTGAAAGGAAGAAACCCATAGAGTAAAGATACATATTGAGATTACTTCATTCAAATGAGATATTGATGCAAAATACCCAGACAAATTGTTGTACATAACAATATTTTATGGTTTTTTATATTTAAGATGAAGTTTAGAAAACTTTATAAAAAATGATAATGTATTATATTAATACTATTTAGACTAATTTTCCCTATCATACATATATTAGGATTTTTTTGATAATGGAGGGAAACAATTTTAGAAGGTCAGACACCTTTTCCTACAACGGATCCATGCCATTAAGGTAGAGCCATTTAGGTTTGGACCTAGGTTCTTTTATTGATGTTTGCATGCATAAATTACAATAAAATTTGAGTAAAAAAAGTACAAATAGCTTATTGCTATGCAAGGAACCAATAAACAAGTGGAATTATTAATGATAAGTGATCCATTTAACAACCTAATTATTCTCAACTTTACTATGTGCATGTATGCAATATTGTAATTCACTAACTCTTGTGGACCAAAATTCTGACGGTTAATAGTCAATTATCAAACCAAAAACCAAAATCGGTACACATTCAACAAACTTGGTTAAGAAAACGTCGATGCAATTTCGGCAATAATCTGGAGAAATGTAAATCGTTGGTTGTTTGACCACCTAAATGTCTTTTATCTGAGGAAGCTTCATCCGACGTCCGCATCACATGTCGTCTATCCAACGATGAACAATACATCACATGCTATCCGGCATTAAATGCGATGGTCGTTGCATTTTGCGTCGTTGGATCTCAACTAGGTTGACATCCAACGGCGCACAATGCCACGATCGTCGCATTTAATGCCGAATAACATGTAATGTATTTTTTTCCCTATCCAGCCATATCCAATGTTTAGACATCCCAAAAAACTACCAGGTATATGACCATTTCCGACGTTTATACATCAGATATCACATTCAACACTAGCTGGATATCTGACCAGATCTTATGTTTAGATGTCGATTATCCGACTAACATGAAAACCCACGTATAGTCTAGACTGACACTCCAACATCGAAAATGTGACACAACCAAGGAGGATAACCAATGCATGTGGATAGGATACTGACGACAATGTCACATAACCGTTATATATCGCTTCCTTCTTACCGCCTTGCAGTCAGGGATGGAATTTGACGAGTAAATGTCCGTCATGGGTCAATTTACTGGTCAAATACAACTAATATTTTGCCGAGACCATCAAAATCTAGCTTAGAATACAGAAAATATTTCAGATTTTGTTTGTTACCGGCAATTTTGACTAGTGTCTGTCATTTGAAATTCCAACCCTGCTTGCAGTAAATAGGATATCCAACGTTAATATAGTGTATCTAATGATGATTTTGTGGCATGGATGGATTGTTCACCAATTCTTTTAGGTTTTGTCAACGTCGACAATTGACGGTATGAAAACAATTAAAAAATAATAATTTTGGAAGATTTTAACTACATGTTTTTTCTCGTTTTTCCTAAAAAATGAAAAAAAAAATTAACAACACATTGACCTATTTTAACAAGCCTAGGATCTAGTTGATAGGAAGTCATGTCACTTGAAATGTTTATGTTCTAATGAACTTTTAAAAAGATTAGATTTTCATTTCTTTTTTGTAGGTGTGGCCCTCAGACAAATGCAAGGTTGTTGTTTTATTATGGTTCTATGAATGAATATAATCCTCATGACTGTATTATAGGTGTAGAGAAGATCAAATGGAGATTTCTTCAAAATTGTAACTTCTTAAAAACTAAAATCTCCATTCTAAAATTGTAGCTTATTTTCCTTTGGCTCTTGATTTTCATCTCCTGATCACTTACCATATTTATTTAGCTTATTAGGAACGCTTCTATAACCTTATGTGACCTTTGCTTAAGCTCTCAAGGGATTGGGATGGATTTCCTTGGCCCCTTTTACAAATTTATTTTCCTCTTAATGGGTGTCAAGATTCAATGCTAACACAACTAGTTAAAAACAACGAAATCCATCATCTCCATCACTATCATCAAAATATGCAACTTTAATTACAATGTGAAAAGAGTTTCCATACATATTTTTTATTTACGGTATACACAAAGGATTGCAATCTTTATTAGCCATGATTTAGATATCACTGACATGAATATGTATAATTCAAATCAATGAAACTTGTGGTAGTATAGCATCACCATGAAAATCATGATCATGATCATAATGCTGAAATTAGTTATAATAATATGCCCTTAATCATATTGACATTATGTCTTTAGTGAAATCCAAGTAGAAATCAACATTAAGAGCTATGAGGTACATAATTAGGAATCCTAAGGGTCAATAGCATAAAATCAAACATAGTCATGAATGGATTCTCTATTAGTACACCAAATGGCGGAAATGAAAATGGGATATGTGCAGCATGATCACCTCCATGGGAATAGGGGTGAGGTTATGCCTAATGATTGACATGAAGTAGTAGATGATGGTGGTGTACTTGAAATGGGTTATGAAGTTGAATATTCTTCATATGCTACTAATATGGTGTAGGTGGTGTTGATTCCTAGAAAAATTCCCAGGTACCGATAGTAGGGATTCTCCCCAGTAAGCAATCCCAACTAGATTTCTCACCATTTGGTGTGGGGAATCCATCCAATTAGAGGCTCAGCTACCATAGAATTAAAGTGTTTAAGTCTATTTTACAGGTTGCGGCCCAGTCCACCATTTATGTGATTTTATGTCTTAAAATTGAAATGCAAGTGCCTAAACTAAATGCAAGTGAGTAGTGAACAAGAACCTCACTAGAGATACGTAGGTTCTTACCTCTCGTCTTAGCGCTCTTGCTCCTCAAACACTTCTACGAAATAAAAACAACTATGATCTAGCCTACTCTAAGCTAATCTATATATCCCCAAGGGGGGAAAAGTTTGTATCTAATAGAGTAATGTATTGTAATTCTGCATATTGAATTCTACAGATATCTATTGAAACTCCACATACATATTTACAGCAAAAAATTAAACAAAGATAGCTTTGTAATGTTAAAACATTCATTACTCATTATATACACAAGATTTCTAATAGAAAGTAAAATCATTCATCATTGCAGAAATAATTCATCAAGGTAGAATGACCTCATAGTTGCTTCTAAATAAGTAGTTCAACATTAGAAATCTACACAATCCATATGAAAACTTGTACAGTCCTTCCCCCAACAAAATTGGTTCTTCTTTATTCATAGAAAAAATAATTCTTCATGCAAATAACTCAGCATGTATGCACTAGTGAAAAAATCATTTCTAATCTATCCTCTACTCCTATTTATACACTTTTTAAAATGACTCTTTGATTACCCTGGCCTTTTGGACTTCCCTAACTTCTCGACTTCCAAAATTTGTCCTTTAGTGTCTTGCACTAGGAAAATGAAATAATAATAATAAAAAGTAAATACATAAAGTGCCAAAATAGAGAAAAGACAAAATATTAAGTGGACCCAGCTCGTCTTTCAATGAATTCACCCCATGCATTATCTCCTTCAATGATAGTCTTGTAGTCTACTGGCTCCATCAGTGTGACAGTCACTTCATGCATAGCCAACTATGACTCTATTTCTGCCATTTTGGCTGGAGTCAGTCTATACAAATACTCCAATAGCAAATTACTAACCGAATCCTGTGCAATCCATTTTTTTATTACTTCTTGAGTGATGCTTTCAATTTTCTGAATTCTTTGCTCATCTTCCTGTAATCTGTCCTAGAGATCCTTCAGGTGATGATCTTTGTCGAGAAACTCCTTGTTTTTTGTTGTAGAATAAGTCTAGCATTTATTATGCAATATATACATTTTCTTGTAGAATTTCGTGCATCTTTCTAGAGTCTTCTCAACTACAGTAGTCAGTATCAAAGTAGATTTGTTGTATAAATCTAGGAGTGCTATTTCTATCTTCAATCCCCTTGTTGTCTTTTGAGGTAAGTGTGCAGGAAATGATGAATTGGCCTCAACCCAAGTCAGCTGGCCTTGAACCTTTTATGTAACTTTTAAAAGCTCTTCTATGAAATCAATCGATACTACTGAGATTTCCTTTAACCTTGTCTCTGCTTGTTGGATCTTATATACTTCATCTGCGAGTTTTAATTGGACTTGATGCATATTCCTCAAGATTAGGCAAGATTGAACATGGAAGGGAGTCATATCATGCTGCCTTTCATTAGTTATTTTAAGTTGATTCTCCAGTATTCTGTTTTGTTCCTCCATCTCTTCTAATCTGGTTCTAAGCTCTCCCATTTGTCTGTTTGTTGTAGATTATGTGCTTCTAATTCTAAAATATTGTCTTCAAATTCCTTCTTCTCTCCTTCCATGATTGTAGTTGAAAGCTCCAATGCTTCCTTTTCTAACTCTAAATCCTGATGCACCTTTTGAAACTTTTCAAATTCTGAAAGAGTTGCCTCATGCTTTCTCTTTAATTCTCCTCCCTCTCCTCTTTCCTTAACCAGAGTGTTCTTCATCTTAAACACTCTTTCTTTATAATGCTCAGCATCTTCTACCAATTTTCCAATGTTATCAGCGTTAGTTTGAGTAGACACAATGTTTACTGATGCTAGAAATACAGGATCTTGGTTAGTTCCTTGCATGATGGTTTTCTCAGTTACCATCACTACATCAGGTTGGGTACCAACCTTTAATCTCTTCTCTGATATTCGAACAATGGTTTTATTCTTTGGGTCATAGAATATCGTATCTAGGCATGCCACTACATGATGCTTGGATGAAGTAAAATGAACCAATCCCAAATATGCAAGAGGGAGGTGGCCTCTTGTCATTGTGTCACTTTATGTAGCAGGAGGATCTGCTAGATTATCTTGAGCAGTGTCATGGTCCAGACTCTCCCTATATTTATATTCTTGTTCCTTCTTTCTTAATTCCTCAGCTTCTTTCTCAACTTCTTTTCACAATCTTTCTTCTGATTCTCTTTGTATCCTTTCTTACTCTTCCTGTTGAAGTCGTTCTTCTTCTTCCTTTTTCCTTTGGGCCTCCTCAGCTAGTAGTTTCTGTTGTTTTCTGGTGCTGCTACTACATTTTCCTCTTGTGGTTGTGATCTTATTTTTGAACCGCTTATTCAAAGAAGCCATATTGTAGGAATTTCTATGTCTCTTCATCCTTGTCCCAATGATCATAATACTCAAAATGCACTCCTACAAACACACAATGTTTTGCAGCCTTTCCATGGGAATCATTCCTATGAAAATTCTTCTCATCAAAGTGAAAACCTTCTAGATTCTGTACAAATTCTGGCACACTTTTTACCTTTGCAAATTTATAGCCGACAATACAGAAAGGCAGTGGTGGAAAAACTTCCTTCTTCATGTCGAAAAGGAAATTTCCGAATCCATCTAGGAAAAGTTGTCTCACTGCCTCCTTATGGACTATGTAGTCCATGGAATACCTAGGCAGTAGTGACGGGGCTCTAGTTCCTTTGTACATCCTTAGACAGGTTCCCTCCTCAAATAAATAATAGTCCCTGTACTCACATATAATTCCCATTGCAACTCTAGACATGCAATCGCATTCTTTGAGAAAAATCAGCTGGTGCAAAGGCATTAGAAATTCCTCGCATATGAGCTTGTAGAAGTTGGAGTACTTGTGAGCCCATAGAATATGATAAGAAACATAAATGGGTGACTTGATTTCATTCCAAGTACAATTTATCTTTGAGAATGGATGCAGGCATAATATACAATTAATCAAATAAGACCCCATGTAAAATTCTGATTTTCTTTGAATCAAGCCTCCTAGTGTAGCATCTATACATGACGACAAGTTGTTTGCCACAATATCTACCCAATTAAAAATGGTGCTTTGCATAGACACATGGTATATCAATGGGATTCAACTCATGTTATATAATTTTCCATTCACCCGGCCAAAAATTCTTTTAAGCATCAGGGCTATGATCATGTAGGGTGTGCATAAATTTGCAGTCTCGTACTTGCCAGAGGATTTCTGGCATAATTGTTTCCCTGCTACCATCATTCGCTTAGCACATTCAAAGAAGCCTAATCTCAAACCGTTCAACCAACCATCTGTCATCATGGTATCTGGAGAGGGCAGGTTGCAAGCCTTGTTTATATATTCAGGAGTGAAGGAAGCAAAGGATTTCCCTTCTGCGCTGGAAATAATCATGGTGGCGATGTCTGGTCAAGGTAGGATCCATCAAATCACCTCACCACAAGGAAAGATATAGGGTGCGTGGCTACCTTTGTGATACATGATTTTCTTATGTTTACATATAAAGGTATATCTTCTAAGCCCGCATCTGGTACATTCTGGTTTTTTATCATCTAGTATATCTAAACCCACTGAAACTCATGTTCATCCCCTATGAATTATTTCGTATCTTCATAAATAATCTCCCTTCTAGGAAAAACTTCCAAGTCTAAGTCCTCCTCGGTGACCTTGGCCTTCTTCTTTCCACCCTTCTTTGGCGTGTTTTGATGTAAGGACTAAAGCTGTAACATGACCACATCAAGAAATACCTTAGTGACATTGTGATCAAAACAACATGCATTCATATCAACAAAATATACTGAAATGAGAAGCTACTGTTAAGATCACAAGATATCAATGAAAACTTAGATAGCAAATCATGTTTTTTTTTTCTAAAAATAAGATTGCATTCAGTGTTTATTATTATGGAGGATAATAAAGATGTATTTACCAGTTCATCTCTGGCCATTCAAAAGTAACTCATTGATGTAAAGCAAGCTTTCTCAAAAAATGTTCAATCATTTTCACTTACAACTAGTGTATATATTAGGTCAAAATGAAACCCATTAGTACAGGTGTAGGTGAAAATGTTGTTTTGGGATCTAGCTCTCTAGTTCTTCAAGCTATTCATTTTGTGCTAGCTTTAAAATCCTACACACTGATTGTCCAGTGCTTTTGCTTATGAGGTTGTCCAAAAATCCTATTAACATTATTCATTTGTCTTTACATATTAAATGCAGGGACTTCTTCTTATTAATTTTTCTTTCACATGCAAGAATACAATCAAAAACACAGAAATGGATTTGTATTTTGAAGCCGAGGGAAACTCGAAACCATAGGTTGACCCAAATCTCATGAGAACCTCATCAATCACAACGCTGACCACAAGAAAAGGTATGCTTTCTGAAGCCATATTTCAAAACGCAACGGTCTTCTAAGCGCGAATGCATCAACTGTCCCCCTATCATCGCATATAAAAATAAACCAGACAAGACGCGGTTGGAGAAATGCTCGACCCACCTGAACTTCATCAGCGAAACCCTTGAGGCTCGATCGACCCATATCTATGGCTTGAAACACCAAATCAAAAGCAGCAGCGAAAGAAGGTAAAAATAACCATGGCCTAGCTAGCAGGATAGGTAAAAAAAAATTTAGCGATGCCAAGGGTTCTATTGTAGCCTGACTAGGGATACCTCTGGTAGTTGTCTAGTGAAAAAACCATACAGGCTGGAGGTTGGATTTTAAAACCATGACCGTAGATGGTGACGATGAAAACCATAAGCCCGTAAAGATAAACCCCCACAATGTCAGTCTTTCAATCCCTTTCAACACAAAAAGCACAACGATAAGGTTTTTAGGAAACCTGGAAAACGCGGGCAAGGGTACGGTGCTCAACGAATCAATCCGAAGGCTCCCAATGGAAATTGTCGACTGGGTGCATCCAAAATGGAGTAAAATGGTAACAAACTGTAAAACAACTGCGTTATAAATAAAAAAATCATTGAAAACACAATAAATGCGGTCGCTGGGTAATTAATGATGCACGGATGAAAACGTCATTTTGGCTCCTAGAACATAAACCCCATCGGCGTGGAAAAACAAGTTACCCGTGATAGTGTTGGTTGGACATACAAAGTCTCACCGACACCATCGACAGGAAATTGTCAGATCCTAACGAAAAAGAACATCGAAAAAGCCCCCAAATTTTTTTTGAGTAGTAGTGAAATCTAAGTCTCGTCGAACACGTCAGCTGTGAAGGATGAGTTTAGGAAAAACCATTAGCAAGAATCAATGACAACGTCTGACCAACTTATGATAATCCTCCGATAAAACACATCGGTAAGAAAGCGTAAGTTCCGTCGAACATATCGTCTTCAAAACAAGAGTTCTGTCAAAAAAGACCGTCGGCTAGACTCAAGAAAATGTTCCGAATAAAAAATATTGGCTCAAAAATATGAGTCCTGTCGATACTGTCAGCTCCAAAACTTGAGTTTCACCGACACTGTCGATAGAAACTCAGAAAAGGCTTCCGATAAAGACTTAGGCCTTGGGAAAAAATAAAGTAAAAATCAGCTGGGAGACATCGGATGGAAAGGCTGAGTTCTTCCGACGTGTCGGCTCAACTCAATGAGTTCTTCTGACACATTAGAAGAAAAATGTGAGTTTTAACTTAGTGCAAAAATATTTTCAAACTAGTTCAAAATATGTCTAAGAAATGATACAAGCTAAAAAAATCTAAGGAGGGGCCCAAAAATGTGAAAAAAAAATTGGGAAGCGGTTGTAGCAGCAACAATTGGTGACCAAATGGTGAACACGGATCTCTGAAAAAACTATATTTTCAAAACAAGAAGTACTACATGATAATTTATTAGAGTGACTTATTCTAGGCTACTAAAATTTTATTGACATCCTCATGATAATTTTAGAAGCCTTTTTTTGAGAGATTAGAATAGGGAAGAGTTGATGGGAACTCCTAAATGGTGATGATAAAACTCGTTGTTGTGGTATGGACCTTTCCTATACGGTGATGATAAAATGTATTGTTCTGGTATGGAACACTTATGGACTACATATTTTGAGAAAGAATATAAAAGTTTGACACCTTGGTCTTCTGGGCAAAAAGGGTTGTGTTCCCACCTTGATGGTACACCTCAATCCTATGGGTAAAAGGGTTATTCTACCACCTTGATTGAAACACCTTGGTCTTGTTGGTGTAGAGGTTGTTTTTCCACTTTGTCATGACCCCTCTTGTTGACTCTTGATATTATGTTGACCCATATTTGGTCCTTATGCTAGCACCCCATCATAGTGTGGTATCTTAACCCTTTTGTTATGTTTGTGATGTGTGTGACCTCCTAGCATCCCCAAACAACTCATAACTTGATCAAGCAATTTTAGACAGGTCACGGTTTAGTACAACCATCACCAAGAAGCTCATGGTTTAGTTCAAGAAGACCGAAGAAGGTCATTATTCATTTTAGGTTGCACCAAGAAGGTCAGAACCTAGGTTAGGAGGTCATGGTTCAGACTTGAGTGGACTAATATCTTTGTTGCATTGTTTGAATTTGTGAAGCTGTAAAAAATCCATGGGATTTATATGGGATACAAACTTAGCTCTTGTTTGTGTGTGGAATGTCATGATTACCTAATATTTTATAGACTGTTGTTTCTGGGTTTGTTGCTCCAGTAATCGAGGTTTCCTTATGGTTCACTCCAAGCAGACCCAAACACTCAAACAATGTAGCATAGATCTCATTACACTCAAATAGGGTTATGGTTTCTTCTAGCAGCCCCAAACAACTCACAACCTGCTCAAGAAAGTCATGGGATTTGTATGGGCTACAAACTGAGCTCTGGTTTGTGTATAGAATGTCATCATTACCTAGTATTTTATGGACTATTGTTTATTGGTCACAGTTTCATACTTTAGTGGATTAATCTCTTTGTTGCGCTGTTTGAGTGTGCTAAGTTGTAAGAAATCCATGGGCTTTGTCTATTTTATGTGTGGAATGTCATCATTACCTGATATTTTATAAACTATTGTTTATGGGTTTGTTTATCTAGTAGTTAGGATTTCCTTACAGTTCACTTCAAGCAGACCCAAACACTCAAACAAGTTAGCAGATATCTTAGTCCACTCAAAAGGGTTATGGTTTCATTTATCATCCCTAGAAAACTAAAAGCTTGCTCAAGAAAGGCATGGTATTTGTATGGGATACAAACTCAACTCTGGTTTATGTGTGAAATGTCATCATTACCTGATATTTTATGGCCTATTTTTTATGCGTATGTTGCTCTAGTAATTGTGGTTTCCTTACGGTTCACTTCAATCACACCCAAAGACTCAAACAATGCAGCAGAGAGCTTAGTCCACTCAAACAAGGTTATGGTTTCTTTTAGCAACCCCAAACAACTCACATCCTGCTCAAGAAAGTGATGCGTTGTGTATTGGCTACAAACTGAGCTTTGGTTTGTGTGTGGAATGTCATTATTGCCCAATATTTTATGGACTGGTGTTTCTTGGTTTGTTGCTACAGTAATTGGGGCTTCCTTTCTTATCAACTGGGTTATTTTGATTTGTACTATAGTTGACTAAACCTATAGTAATTGAATTTATTCTCTCTCTCAGGTTTGTCCTTTGTTTTTTTAGTGACTTGTCTCTTTATAGACAAGATCTGATCTAAAATAATATTGCCGAGTATAAGGGAGGTTTCAACTCTCCTACTGGGTTATCTTATTTGTTTTCTTTGTACTTTGAGTTGGATTTACTACTGCTTTTATTTATTCTCTTTGTGTGCTTTTCAGCTTTAACGCAGGGACCTTAGGGAGTGTTAAAGTTGAAAGAGATGAAATAAATGCTTTTGTATTCCTATTGTGATGATGAAGAGATGCATCAGAGTACAACTAGTTTTTTTATATGTAATCAATTATAAATCAAACACCACTATTGGTACCTTGGGATCTACTACTACCAAATTGTGGGGTGTATTCTGAATGCTTGGTATTTATCCCTTCTACATATTTTACATGGAAAAGACTGGGGTGAAGAAGAGAGACATGTCCCAATATGATACAAAGTAATTTACCCAAACTTGGTAGATGTAAGCATATGGATTAGTTATTTTGCTTCTTATGTAGAATAATCATTGATTTTATATTGTTTTTGGGACAGGTATTATGACACATTTTTTCTATTTCTTCTTGAAGATTGCACAAATGAATATGTTGATTTCTAGCTGTAATGCAATCATTGTAGTTGTGCACTTTTATTTTTAGGTGGAATATATCATTTTTCTTATCCTTTTGCAATTTTTTTATTAATTATGTTTCTCTGCAATCAACGGTTTATGGAATTGGAGTGTTTGTTGAACATGGAGGCTCAAAAATAAAATCTCTAGTTGGAGGTAGAGTTGTGTTACATGATATAGTTATTGTGTTAAGTATTTCCAATTTTCTAGCTTGAGTGTGTTATTGATTCATTTGGTTTAATGACAACAGTTTAGCTCTATCAAAGTTGAATGATGTAATTAGCCATCTATCA
The DNA here is from genome assembly GCA_001517045.1 of Pseudotsuga menziesii. Lineage (NCBI taxonomy): Eukaryota > Viridiplantae > Streptophyta > Pinopsida > Pinales > Pinaceae > Pseudotsuga > Pseudotsuga menziesii. The sequence goes on from LPNX011067632.1 coordinate 32,345, forward strand.
GCTCTTCTTCCTGATTATAAAATGGCAACAAACAATTCAATCTCTTCACTTGACAAGATTTGTGAACATCAAATAGATTGCATTAATGCATCACAGGTACTCATAATTTTCTATTTACACAACAAAATTTTATCTTGAAATCTGACAAATGTAATGTCTGAAATTCGACAGACACGTTTCTGTTATTTGACAACAGCCATTTTTTTTTTGTTGTCGGTGGGAATTCGTCAGATATTCGAACCCATTTAGAACACCATCAACATTTTGACAGACTATCAACCTAATTTGGAGAAGTCCTACATCACTATGTTGTCTAATTTTCGACGGCTCTAGTTGTCCGTTTTTTGACCCCAATCTGAACCCCATCGGAATGTCGACAACATATCATATTATATCATGTAAGTCCTTACATCCATTTTTTGTCGAATGTGCAATGGATTATCATCAAATTTGTGACATCCCATATGAAATTGTCGTTTAATGTAAGCAATTGGATGCATGACATGGTCGTCGGATATCAATGCTGGGAGTCAGATATCCGACGAACACTAGATTTTGGAACTATGGCAGCGTCGTCAGATTGGAAGGATATCTGATGACAACTGCCACTCCTTTGCTATCGAAAAACTGACGAGCAACTATAAATTAATAAAACAAAAACCATTTCCATTTTGATTTGGAAGAGGGGTTCCATCCATAGCTGGAGAAATTGGTGCTTCTGGTTCTTCTTTTTCCGAATCCATAACCTGTGACAACATATAATAATGAAGTTATTTAAGGCGAAATCAGAACAAAATATTTTGAACCATAGAATTAGAAAATATTTAGGGCTATTATATTATTTTGTAAGTTTGTAGCCTCGTACTTGTATCTTTCATTTTCTGGTGAACTTATATTGAACTTCATGTGTATTTCCAACAGGGAAAAGGCTGAAATGAGTGATGTTTTATCATATTGAGGCCTTTTGACTTCACATCTGAACTTAGGCTATGCATGGGGGCTATTATTCAATACAAAATTTGTCTTTCAACTACATGTATTCAAGTTTGAAGATATATCTAATATATTGACACGATTATTTGACATGGTATTTTCATCTTTTTAGCATATATACATGGCTATAAAACACATACTACAGGTCTGTTATAGCCTGAAGAGGTCTGTTATAGCTTGATATTACCTGCACCATTTAAGTAATTTAAATCTATTAATTTTCAGTCTTTTGGTGATTGTATAACATCCTAAACAAAAACATAACAAATTCCACACCTTCCGGGAAGTACAAACGAGAACAAAATGAAATTTATTTTCCTGTAAAATGACAACATTTTCTAGATAAAAGCCCAAATCTATTAATAAGATAATTATACTATCATTTTTTGGTATATCTAGTAGACAAAAAATGCTAAACATGTCAATTTGATGAGTAGATAACACTAATACTTTTGGGCAGATTTTTCCACGAAATATTTCCACGTTTTGAACATTCGTGGATTAATACTTCATTTTTTTTATCTTGGCGAAAAAACCTTGGCAATATCAACGTTATTAATTTGCGACGAAATTTCATCTCTATATAGATGATATATGGCTATCTTTAATTTAACATTCTTATTTATTTAAATCTAATTATTTGAAAGGGGGTACAGTTAGGACCTCATCGCGGGAAATAAAATGAACTTATTTGACTTACATATTGCCATTTGAGGTACTTTCTATAGATTCGAGAGGATCACTTTGACTTGCCGAGCATACTACCTTTGGCAAAAGCCTTCAAATGCAAGAAGCAAATATTTAATTTATTGGATTTATGGCAGAGCAGGGTAGGCTATATGACGACATGAAATATAATTTTTTATGGACACATATCGGATCAGGCAATTAAGAAAAGGAATCACTTGGACAAGAATTCCACAAAATATTTAGCATAATCTCATATATAATGAATGCACCTACGCAAAACTAATACAATTAATCATTTAAACTACTAGTAGAAATCACACCCGCCAAACCAATGCCAGCTTTCAATGGCTCTTGGTTGTTTATGCGTGGGTCAGTAAGCATGCATCCTTTTTTAGTCATAAATAGTTTTTTATTTACATGTCTTAGGAGGNGTAGAAATCACCCCCGCCAAACCAATGCCAGCTTTCAATGGCTCTTGGTTGTTTATGCGTGGGTCAGTAAGCATGCATCCTTTTTTAGTCATAAATAGTTTTTTATTTACATGTCTTAGGAGGCCGACCTCATCACCAGTTTATTTTTTTTTATCATTAACCAAAATTTATTTAATTTTCCACATCATCATCATTTAAATTTTTTTTTTATGCCAATACTTGGCCTTCTCTTATGCTTGCATACCCTTCTTCAACTGCCCGTATGGGGGTCTTTGATCTTCCAATAAGTATGCCCGCACTGTCCATCTTCAAGGTGCTAGTAGGTGATGTATTCAGATGCCCGCAGCTCACACCAGGATGCCCGCAGGTGGCCATAAGGGATGCCTGCAATAGGCAATATCTTATGCCCACAATAGTTTCTATCATGCCCGCAATTTTTCTCATTTAGCATGCCCGCATGATCTTCTGGAGATGCCCGCAATATTTTTCTTGTCCACTATTTTATCATGCCCACAGCCATCTCTGTCATCAAGTTTGCTTGTCTATTGTCATGTCGCCATCTCCTTGTCATCCTTGCACCAACATCTTTGTCTTACCCAAATCATCTTCAAATGACCACAGAATGGGTCATTTGACTCTCTAGATATTCCATGCTTGTCATTCTTTCTTGTCAATGTCATTATGCATGTCCTTAGGCATTTATGTCCTTCATGTCTTGTTCCAATTACACCTTGCCATGTCATCATGCACCTCTTCGAATCTCTATTTGTTATTTATTGTTTTAATGAAATAACCAGTTAAAACTTCTTATAAACATTGCATCTCTCCAATAGTAAAATGTGTCTCTTCAAAACTCTGTCTTAATTCTTTTTATTAAATTTCTGTTTATTTTTTGTAAATACACTCCTATAGCTTCTTATTTAATAAACTCTGTTTATTATTTTTCACTAACTTTGCAGGTCCATCTTTTGCATATATGACCATCATAATGCAAATTGAAAGTATGGTTGGATAGCCACCTCAACAAGGATCAGATCCATGTCACCTTTTGATCTTTTTGATACACACGCATTATCTAGAGATCATTTGAAAATGGGCTTCCAAACTGTTTAATTTAACACTTGGACAAAATTGTTTTTAACTTGTAAAAACAATTTTTCTTCTACTTTGGAAGATTGATTTCTCCCTCATGTGATCACCATAAGGAAACCTATTAGCATGGCTAGATAGCCATTTCAACAACGAACAAGACCATATCACAAGATAAATTTGTTGACACACACACAACCTCTGGCAAGCATTTCAAAATAGCATCTCAACCTATTTTGAACATCAAAACATATTTCTTCCCATTTTGGCAGACTGCTATTTCACATGTGTGAACACTCTATGGAGACTCGAAGTCATGAGCAGATGGAAAACTTACCAAAGAATGGATCCATGACATTTGATAAATTTACTTGCACAAAGACAGCCCTTGGCGGGCATTTCCAAATGACCTCTCAAACTCCTGTTTTTAACACTTAATCAATTTCTTTTGTTCTCACTATGCAAAATATTATTTTTCCTATTTTTGGCAGATTGATATTTTGCATATGAGACCATCATAAGACAAACTGAAGGTATGGATGGATATTCAATTCACCAAGGAACATTCCTATGCTACCTGATGAGTTTTATCATCAGAATAACCCCTCCTTGCAGGCATTTCAAAATGCCTTTTCAATTTCTTGAATCTAACACAACCAATTTTCTTGTGTTCTTAAAATGCAAAATAATATTTTTCTTACTTTTGGCAGATTTATATCTTTGTCATAAAACAAGCCACATGATAACTAAGACCATGGTTAGATGAACCCATCAACAAGCTATAGCGTAACACTTTCATATTATTTTTCTCATCATGCTATGATATAGGGAGGGATTTTCCCTTAGGCCACTGAGGCAGATTTTCCAATAGTTGAATAGTGCAAAACAACATGAAACTCTGTTTTGGTAGACCATTATCTTTGTCATCAAACCTCTTCTTTGAGAACTGAGACCACGGTTAGATATCCTATTCAACAAGTTGTAGGATGATAGCTTCAGATAATTTTTATCATACACCTATAAGGTACGGCGGAAATTTTCCCAAGGCCACATGAGCCAGTTTTTCCAACAATTTTCTTAGTCTGGTCCAATCTTCCTAAAACACTGTTTGGCAGGTTCATAACTTCTTCCTCAGCTACTTCCAAGAAAATATGAAGACATGGTCAGGTAGGACAAATATCAATCTACAAGACTCCCATATGGTGCGAGCAATTTCTTCAACACACAATTTGTGGCAGGCATTTTCTTAAGGCTACCTGAGCCAGTTTTCCAACACTTGGTCATTTTCAGGACTTTCTCCAAAATTTATTCTGAAACCTCATTTTGTAAGATTCATAACTTTGTCTTCAGACATGCTTAAGGAGAAATAATACCATGGTTTGGTATAAAAAACAACACACTACACAACCCCCATGTGCTACGGGAATTTAATCTAACCCATAATTTAGGGCAAGCATCTTTCTGAGGCTACTTAGCCATTTTTTCTTGCTCTAGCACAAATCCCTGTTTTGGCAGGTCCATAACTTCTCCCTCATGAACTTTTACGACAAACTGAAGACATGGTCAAGTAGGAAAAACAACAATCTACAGGACCCCCATGTGGTGCGGGCATTTATATTCTCCTAACGAACTCATTTATGAATACATCCTTTGATAGCACACAATTCAAGATTCTCCATGATGGCATGATCATCTAAATGTGCCAAGTATCTGTCGTGATCGTTCAATCACTCGTATGGAGCATGTTTTAAACTCACCCTCTTGTGATTTTCTTTCCATTTTGTCGCCCTCACTTACCGTTGTCCCTGCGGAGCCGTTTTAGTCACCATATTCCTATACCCTCTACAAACCTTGCATATTTTCCTCTGTCTGAATAATGTCGAATCACCTTGAGACCAAAAACTATCAGGATTTGTTCTAGATGCCAGATTTTCGAGAATGTAGGGAGATTTTCTTCTGGGCTGGATGGAACCCATTTCTTCACCTTTTGCAGGGGTATGACGAAGAAATTTCGCTGATTTTTGCGATTGGTTTTGATGGTAAGTTGGCCAGGGTTGGTTACCTCATTTTCCAGGTAACTGAGGAGACTATCATCACCGTGACTAAGCTCCCAAGACAAGGCACTCGTTGGCACAAACATTGGTTTCTCCCTCGTTCATCCCACAACTTCGCTCTCAAGACAGAGTACCAGCATGTTGCAGGTGCCAAAGATTCCATCAAGAATGGATTAAGCCGGAATAACTTAACCCTTTGTTCGTCATCATCCACCTTATCACCTGCAAGGGTAAGTTCAGTGTATTCAAAGCTTTCCATCTTCGTTTATAGGCACATTTTGTTAATCGGCATTTTCTCAATTTTCCCTTTTATTTCCTGGAAAGCTTGGAGAAGATGTCAAGCAAAGTTAGAAAGAATACCATTAATCCTAGGGGCAGTTTGTATCACCACGGCGTGATCAAGATCCTGATCTTGGATAATATCAAAGCGAAGAATCAGACTTGGGATACTTTTGTGTTTAAATTTCTAAACCCTCACCTCAATATTTGCAAATTCCCTAGGCATCTCCGTAATCGCGAATCCAATCAAACCCCATCCATAGATAAGAAAAGCCCCAACATCGTGCACATCGATGAAGATACATCAGAGGCAAGCCCATCTGACCATTATACCCCTATTAACCGCGTGTCTGCTGAGTAAGTTACATTTTCCACGAATTCATACTAAGGACCAGAAGGCAAAGTTTGCCCAGTACATTGTTTGTCCCATCGTCCAGACCACGGTTCAGCCCAATATTCAAACTGACCATCCAAAAAGCATGGCTGAAGCAGATAAACCTGACCCTGACTCGCCTCTGTTCACATTGGCTAGTGTCTCAGCAAAATTTCTCAAATATGTTGCTCGTGAGACTGTCCCTACACCTGCTTAGGGCATGAGTCCTGAAAGACAAGTTCCCTCTGTTGACCTCGAGATACCATCCAGGGAATTGAGTCCGCCTCCAGACCCCAAGCAGCCTATAGAACCATCCACTCCTAATCAGCCAACAGTAGGCCAATTAACTCAAGAATTGGCACAGTCAGCAAATCGAAATGAAGAATACACCAAGTTAATCTCAGAACTTCGACAAGAGAATAAGGAATTGCGTCTGCAAGTTAAGTTTATTGAAGACCTCATCAAGGCTATTACTTCGTCACATAACTCTCAACAGGAGAGGCATGTTGTTTTAAAATATCAGGCCAAGAATTTGAGGTTTAAATCCCTTGTTCCATCTGCTAAGTCGAAGGCAGCTGCCAACGCAGCTCAGCCTTCTTCCCGACTCATCTTTGTTTTGCTCAATCGAACCTGACATCTCTCTGGTTTGGGGGAATGTTGATCCTAGTTTTGTTACTATTTTCGAATGATAAATTACTCTTTTGACATCTATTTTGTCACATTTTTGACATATTCTTGTCATACAGCTTATCATTGAGCCTCATGTATGAATACATTTGGGATTTATGAAAATTTTGGTTTATTCTTATTATTTCATGATTTATTAATCAATTCAATGATATTTGAAAATATGTTTGATATATGAAATTTTTTTGTAGGATGTAGTATTTCAAGAGTTGATATTGGACACGCACCCATGCTAGATATGCGTAGATCGCATCCAACTCACCATTCAGCCTGTCGATCAAACTGCACACTGTCTGTTGGCATATTCCCAAACGTTAAAGCATAGAACGGTTTTCAGTTGCTCCATTGCCCATGCATATGATGATTGGATGATCCTCGCTCTATAAGGCTCGCCATCCTACCTTCTCTGTTCAACACCATGACTCATGCCCGTGCCAACAAGAAATTATATGCCACAACCCCTGTGAGTAGAACCGTCACGCGAAAGAGCAAGAGAATGAAAATGCTTTGGCATATTGTTGTTTGTTTGTAATAATGGTTGACTATTTTAGGAGTGTTCGACCATTGAAAGGGTCGAATTTCTCATCCTTGTAAAACGTTATATATACCTGCCTCCAAGTGAGAGCATAAGTTAGCACGTTAATCAGTCAACGTTAGAAGAGAAACTCTGTAACATTGTTCTGAATTTTAATATAAGTTATATTTATGTTGTTCATCTATGCTCCTGACTCTATGAGTGATTGAAGCGCAACCCTGATTGCTGAGAGGGCCCCTCAACAACCAGCAGTCTCCATTTCTGTGTGTATTTTCGTCATTTCCTTTCTTGCAGTTAGTATAGTTTCACTTCTAGTTTGCTTATGTAATTTAGTTTCTTGTAAACGTTTATTTCATTATCTCTTGTAGCATGTGTTTTATTGTGAGTATCACTTTGTTGTTAATATAGTTTCATTTCCAGAATTAAATAACCGGTTGCCGGCATAATTAGTTTCATTTCCAGTTTTTTTACAGCTGCTTGTTTAATTTTATATCAGTGGTTACAAAGATCTGAATTTCTTTATATCCTAGATTCAATTTACAATAGACTTAGTTCTGTTAACTCTTGTTTTGTTATAAATTTATTTTGGTTATACTTCAGTAATTAAGAAAGCATATAGAAAACAATTTATTTATAATCATCACATAATCATGAATTAGCATAAGTCTTTTCACTGTTAGTTTCATTACTGAATAAGTCTATTTACTATCCTTCATGCATCTTGTTTCCATATGCACAAAATCCACTGATAATTAGATCATTTAGGCCATTTTCCACTATTTTCTTTATACATACTATCATTCAGACCGCCTGTTCATCTTGTCATTCAGACCATCCGTTTAGTCTGTTATCTAGTCCTTCGTTCAGCCGTCAATATTCCCATTTTGTTTTAATCCTATTTAAAGGCCCTATTTCTTTGGCTTTTGAGTTATGCTCTGTTTTGGTAATTAGATAATGGTTGTATTTACCATTAGGACCTTAGATTATATTATCTAAAGTATTTACCAAGTTCCATCCTTATCTTTCACCTCCTCTTACCTTAGTATCCTTTGAATTATGTTTTATTATGTTTCTTTTGTTTCTGATCTTCTCACTTGTTACTGTTATAACATTTGATAAGTATATCTCTAGTCTAGTTTATCTTTGTGTATATCTTTGTATTTAGAGGAGCTTTTTTAATCAAAGTTTTCTTTATTAAGTTTTCTACTTGCTTCTTTCATTAAGTTTTTACTCATAAGTTAAATTTTCCCTTACATTTGTTTCTTACAAAAATTGTTTATTTATAAAAGTAATCCTTAAAAAAGAATCTTGTTTCTTAATTAATAGATTAGTTGTTCATGATATATTTGTTAAATCTAAGTTAAAAGTCATTTGCTTATAGAATAAATCACCATGTTTACCATCACCTGTAATTGGACATTCCTTAGTTTGCACATATTTGTAGAAGTTAAATTAGATTTAATCCCATTTAGTTTATTTACTTCTTTTGAAATCCATTTTCACACTACTCCTTCTCCAGTTCTGATCACAATGAATGCATATCCTTAGAACCCCCAAGGAGAGCGAAACTAGATAGTGTAGTTTAACTGTTATATACATTCATTAGTTTCATGTATAGTTTAATTGTTGAAGTTCTTAAAGTATATCCAATTGTTGTAATCTTGTTTCCAATATTATAATTCCTTGTATAGTTAGTTTTTAAAGTTGTTTATGAAGCTTTCTAATTCTTAGATTAAGAAGTGGAATAGTCGATTAATCAGTAGTTTACTTTCTTAGAGTAGTATTGTTTATATCTCTACCTTTAAGTATTTGTTTATAGAGTAAAGTAATATAGGTTGATACTGCTCTAGTCTAATACTATGTTCTGGTTTAATGACCTTATAGTTGAATTTCTAGGAGTTTGACTCGGTTTTTCATTTTAAAACATCTTTCGATCTTTTCTTTGTTAAAATATTTCCACGACACCCTAAGAATCCCTCTACCTTCACATATATTTTTTGTCAACTCTAAGTTTACCAACCTCGGTCGATAATGGAATATTTGGTGAATTAATTAAGACATTATAACACCCAACACACCTCTTCAAATACTCTCCTCATTTGACATTAATGACAAATGGTCAACTAAAAGCTTCACAATGCCCCAAAAAAGTTATTTTTTTGAAAACTTCTTGAGATAAATCTCATATGTTTTCTCTCCCTTTCACATGGACTTCTTCGTTTACTAAGCTCCCATTGAGATCTTGTTGGTCTTGCTGCTAGTTTCTCTTCTCAATATATTTAATTTGTGTCTTCATTCATACAATGATAAAAAATATCGATTACCAACTCAATATAAGTCATATGATCAGATACCAACAACAAGTGTTTCTTGAAGGCATCCTTGTCAATCATATCCAAGGCTAGAGAGAGTCATCGGAACACTTTATGGATGTTATAGAAGATACATCAACCATCATCTTAGTAAATTCATAAAAGCTAAGCATGTGTCAAGTATAATTATCCAAAAATATCACCATGTTTCTTTACTTCATTTGCTTTAGATAAATTTTATGAGATCACTCCGAATTACTCTTGCTCCCCCAATCAATATGTCAAATGTAACTACGATCCTTGGACCTGTTCCATTGCCTAGAGCTACTATCATTTACCCTTGCGTTCATCCTCCAAACTCCATCAACTCAAGGTGTGTTAAGGTCTTTGAAAGACCTCAAGCTTGGATTTCCATATGGAAACATCTTTCTTTCCTTTGATCAACTTTATTCATATTCAACAAAACATTCTTCTTCATGCATACCTGAGAGTGTCCTTGACTTTGAACACATGTCTTTTGTGCTTCAATTCTTTCTGCATTATTCTTCTTCCATGGTTCACGTGATTTCCTTGTTAATGTGTACGATGCACTCATCATAGTTTATCTTCTTTCACTTGCACAGTCTTGCGATTTGTGACCTAAGACATAGCAATTGTAATATTTCATGGTGTGGCAATTTGCAGCAACATGGAAAACACAGGTACTTGTCCAACATCTAATCATATTATTGGGAGGCCCAACACTTCTTGCATGAGATATGCAATCAAATTCCCTATGACCAAAATCATTACATGAGTAGTAATAGCCATTGAAACTGTTTTCATACCTAGATGCCTGATTCCACCTAGAGGATGTCGTTGTTTTGAACTTGATTTGAGGAGTAGCATTAACTCCTTCATGTATTTATGATATTTTGAGGTATTCTTCATTATGTGCATGTACATGAGGAGAAACATTTCTTTAACTTTTGGAGAATGAGGTGCTTGCCTCACACTTGCTAGGTGTCCATGTGTCTGCTACCGAATTTTCTTTTCCTGAGTTGTAGCAAAGGCCAGATTTATCAAAATGTGATCTTTGATAGTCCAAGATCTCGTCCAAGATTATTGAAATGTTCCTAAACTTCACACATGTATTAGACGTTTCACTTGTATTTCTGAGACCAACTACCTCCATCTCAAGGTTTTGACATTGCTTCTCCTTCTCATTCAATTTGTCCTTCAAGGCTTCCTCTATCCTTTTGGCTTCTTCCAGCTGAATCTTCAAATCAACATTAGCCTTCCTTGTCTCTTCAAGTTCTTCTAAATATTCACCATACTCTTCTTGCTCTTCTGTTTGACTGATTAATTCAGTTTCCAGTCTTTCAACTTCATCTTCTTTGTCTTCTAGCTCATCTTATAAAATTGTCTTTTTATGATTGAGTTTCTTGAACATATCCATTGACTTCTCATGGTACTTTTCGAAGGACCCCAAAATATTCCTTTTGAGCCTCAAATTGTATTTGAGATCAATGTCCATCAAGAGGCGTGCTAGAAAATATTTCTTAGCATCTTCAAAATCATTTTCAATGTCATCACAATCAAAGATACCGCAATCAGAACGATCCTTACCTTCACTAATGTCTAAATCTTGCACTTCTTTTTCTTCTTGTTTCACATATTCAATGGGCTTGAATTGTGTTTCTATCTTTGTGTCTTGGTTTCCTCTTTGGTACTCACTTTCTAGCTTAAATCATAGGTCTTTGGCTTAAGTGTAATCTTCTACACTCTCTTTGACAAAGCTTGAGAGTCCATCGATAAAAAATTTCAAGGCAATGTTGTTTTCTTTATTAGCATATTTTTGTGTATTTGTCTTGGTCTTCTTGTTGGACGAAATGGGTGGATTGGTAACAATCTCTCAAACACCAAACTTCTTCAATTAGAATTTTATCTTGCTTCTTCAACCAAATAATGTCACGTCAAATACTAGAACATCATTGCTGGGGGACTTTGCCTCTGCATCCATTGTGTGTCCACAGATCTCCTTTAAGATGGAAAGGCTTGTGATGAAGGCCCTCTCTCATAACAGTTGTTGAACACAATGCCACACTGAGAGAGGGGGGTGAATCAATGTGCTAATGGTGTGCTATAACTTTTAACAATTTTCAGTTCAAAATCTGAGCAGAGTTCATCATTCACATTAAGCTATACATTAACTAAGAATGTCATCATTCATAGATCATAGAGACACATTACAAGACAAAAATAGTAAGGTTTAGTTATAATTAGACATGAATTACAATGAAGACTTCAATCTTTCGATTACATCAACACCAACTGACTAAAGAGCACCAACCCTTACAAGAGGGCCCAACCTGGTTTTTTTAGCTCCAACTAAGAAGAGGTGCAAGACCCAGCTTTCATTCACATACTTTTTCCACTAATCAACCATCTGTTTAATCCAACTGCTACTCAAAACAACTTGTCCACTGCTGTCACTATCAAGTGAATTCCACATATCATTGTTGCTCAAGACTCATGCCAAGTCATCAAAGGTATGTCCAATACACTGTTGTTAATCTGCTCAACATATTTTTCACTGTCAAGTAGAAGTACGTCAATCAAATGTGACCGTCATCTCTAATGAATAGCTCAATTTGTCCATAAAAAGTCCTGTATCCGGTTGCCTACAAGTCCTTGCCAATTTTTTCAACCGCTTAATGTGATAAGCTTCTCATATGGTCATTAAGTTCAACTGCTAATCATGTCTTAATGCACAAAGTGTCACCATCTAAACTCAAAAGGTACAGTACTAAATCTTGGAGACAAAAGGGAGTTACAAGACTATCATATTCAATTATTATATCAATCCATAACTTGCTAATAACAAAACTTTTCTCAAAAGTCTGGTTCATAAAAAATCATGCCAAGGTGTACTTACATGAGTTTGATATGGGCAATTTCACCACCAATTGTCTTCAAATATTCCACCAAAATCTGCCTCAAAGATCACTCAATTTCATATTTGTTCAAACTTTTAAATTTCATGTTAACTGTTGTTGCCTCAGGCTAATCCGAATTTCATAGGTTTGTATCTCTTTCCCTTTTCTGCATTTTTACAAATGAGAACAGGACCTGCTATTTATACATATTTTTCATGTTTTTTATTGGGCCGACCTATCCTTAAATGAATTATTATTTTTAAAATCTTTTTGGAATATTTTATGGATGGGACTTTGAACTCTTTAAGTTCTTTGACCATTTTAAACTTCAAGTATTAAAATTGTCACACTTATTTGCCACATCATTACTATTGATATCAGTATAGCGCATAAGGGCAGTTTTCTCATAGAGGTACTTCAAGAATTCAAGGCGCCCTCTTAAATGCTTTGAAGGGGTACTTCAACCATCTTTCTCCAATACACTAATAACAAGACCACAAAGGGCACCAAGAAACCCCGAAGATAAGGGTACCCGTAAAATGGAAAGAATACATAGAGTACAAATGCCCCAAACCATGAGCCAAGTGCTCCACATCAAACAAGTGCAAGACATTTAAGGGTTTCATGCACATCAAGTGGACTCTATTGTCACAATGAAAAACAAGGAACTCAATGTAAGAAGATCTCCAGTAACATCGTATGAGATTCTTTGCAAGGGACTTCAACAAAGTAAGGGTTCCATAAGGGCTTCAACCATACATCATTGTGTAAGAGGCATTCATATATTATGATCGTAAGTCTTCAAGGTCCAAGTTACCACATGCAAGAGCATTATCATGTCTAAGGGCTCACCATCAAACTTCAATACAAAAACAAGGGCATAAAGACATATTATACCCATGTGAGCTTCTTCCACCAAGTTACCACCTTCTCAAGTACACAAGAGGATAGCCATGGGTATCAAATACCTCTTCAAGGATTTTAAGGCCATGTCATCAATTCTTTGTCCAAATTAGTCATTCAGTGATTTTTCCTTGTCATTGTTAGCTATAATGTAGAAATACTCTATTTTTATTATATCTAGGTTTCTCATTGGAACAACTCCTATGCTACAGGATCTGATCCACATTTATTGGATCTAGCTTATCTTATATTTTTCTATATATGTAACTTTCATTTTATTAATTCAATGAGTTGAGTGTTTCTCCTCCTGTCTATCTGAGCGATCCTTTGTGCTTTACCGGTTTCCTCATTAGTTTCTCTAATTTGATATCAAAGGAAAATTGAAGGCTGCTGTGAGGAAACCAGAAATTCCTTGAAGAAAGTTATGTGTGAGGGAACTCTTTGTTTGTCGAACTGTCAGTTTTCCATGGAGAAGTTGAAAGCTAAAAGATTAAGTGCCAGACGTGAGAAGTTGAGAGCAGAAACTCAGCCTGACAAAAGAAATTGCTGGTAATTTTTTTTCCCTCAGGTGGGGAAATCGTTGCTACCTTTTTTTTTTTAGGAGAAATCGCTACTATTCTATTTTGAAATAGAGATCGTTGCTACACTTTTAAAGAGATATACTCCTCTTATTGAGATCATCAGGCAGATAATTTCCATGTGATGGGATAAAATCACAGTAAAAAAAAATTTACTGAGCTAAGGAAAAATCCGGATGAGAGATCATGTGTATGGACACACCTCTAAGGTTGAAAGATGAAAGGAATCATATCAGGATCACTGGGAGAAATTGCTGCCAGTGTGAAAGAAAAAAAAATCTCACTTCATGATCTGGTTAATCATCACGCATGTTTTTTTTGGTCTCACCTCTAGATCTGAAAATCACACGTCGACATCATTTTCAACAAAGAGATAAGCATATTTTTCCATTGTGGCCGACGCCTTTGCTAAATAAGGACAGAGCCCTGACGTCGCTGTTGTAGAAATAGTATGTGCACCGACAACGCTGATCTGGAAAATTGAAAAGGCGCCAATGCACCCTTCCTTACATCAATTTTGGTCGGCGTCAGATCATGCCCATGCAGTGAGCGTCGGGTTATTTGGTTGATTTGACAATGAAGAGGTGAGCTAGATTTTTTTTTCTCTCGTGTCTAGTTGAAATTATTTTCCTTTAAGAATTGTAAAAATGGCTGACATGTCCCTTGTCAATCTATATATTACTAAAGCATCAAAATTGAATGGAGAAAATTATGTAAATTGGAAATTCAAGCTAATTACTGTACTTGAAGCTCTTAGTTTGTGGTCGATTGTCAAAAGGGATGAACAGAATCCTACATATCCGTTGTCTATCTCAGATTGGGAATCAAGGGAAATCCAAGCAAAGGTGTTGATTCGTATGTCTGTAAAAGACAACATAATACCTCACATCAGAAATTCCAAGACGTTCAAAGACACATGGGGCAAACTGAAAGGTTTGTATGAGACATCTAACTCTAATAGAATCTTGTTTTTAAAGACCAAATTATTGTCTATCAAGATGGAAGTGAATGAAACTATGAATAAATACCTCTCCTGCATCAAAGACTTTCGAGATAATCTAGGTGACATAGGTGAAGAAGTATCTAGTACTGATTTGGTATATATCACATTAAAAGATCTGTTGCCAGATTACCAAATATTCATCTCAGCACTTGCAGCGAGACAGACCCCTCCTACATTTGCAAAGCCCGACAAAAACCTAATACAAGAAGAATAAAGAATGAATATGTATGAGCCTAAATCTCATACTTCATATCAGGCGTTGATGGCAAGAGGCAGGTACCCACACAGGGGAAATCACTGGAATTCACATAGAGGCAAGTTTCGGGAAAGACACAAAGGTATGTCACGCAATGACTCTAGTGCTAATATAGATGTTGTATGCCATTATTGTGACAAATCAGATAAGATAGCTAGAGATTGTTTTAAGAATATAAACAATGATTCCACTAACATATACATAAAACATAATGGAATTTATGTTAAAAAAGACGCCTCGTATGTCAATAGATTTAAAAACCTATGACTATTTATATCTGAACATGCTTTGTCTACTGAGACAGAGGATGAAAATGCATGGTTCATAGATTCGAGTGCATATTCCCACATGTCCTGTAATAGAGATTAGATGAGTATTATGAAAAGTATGATGGCACACACATCTATCTAGGTGATAACAGGTCTGAAAAAGTCCTAGGTTATGGAGTGATAAGTATCAACCTACTTGATGGACAATTTAAACAGATACATAATGTGATGTATGTCCTAGGCATAAAAAAGAATCTAATATGTGTTTCTGCTATTATCAATAATGATATGAAAGTTGAATTTGATAAATATAAGTGCCATGTCAAAGATGTCCAAGATCATTACAGGGTTATAGCAACAGGATCAAGACTTGGTGGATTGTACAAGCTGGATGCAATCAAGGGAAACCATCAAGCACTAGCAACATCAGCTTTTTCAGATGCCAGATTATGGCATCAAAGGTATGTACACCTCAATCATAATGATCTCATGTTATTACAGAAAAAGTCGATGGTTGAGGGTCTTCTTGTCATTAAAAATGATCATATTGAATGTGCTACATGTGCACTAGGAAAACAACACAGAAATGAATTTCCTAACCATGAAGAGAAGAAGAAAAATGAACTCCTTGAACTAATACACACTGATGTATGTAGACCTATGCAGACCAGATCACTTGGTGGTGCATGGTATTTTCTGATATTTGTTGATGACAGATCCAGGTTCACATGGGCTTACTTCATAAGAAGAAAAAACGACGTTTTCGAATACTTCAAGGAATTCAGAATCAAAGTTGAGAAGCATACAGGTAAATACATTAAAATCCTCATATCGGATCAAGATGGTGAGTACACTTCTGGAGCATTCAAAAGATACTGTACAGAAAATGAAGTCCAACAGGAATTCACAGTCACTGATACACCTCAACAAAATGGAGTTGCTAAGAGGAGAAACAGAACACTGGTGGAATGTGCTCGTAGCATGCTCCAAGGTAAAAACATTTCCAATGGTTTTTGGGCTGAAGCAATTAAAACTGCCGTGTACTTAAAGAATATGAGTCCAACAAACAAATTAGAACTCCAAACCCCCTTTGAAGTCTTTCATGGCTATAAACCTGAAATTGGTCATTTAATAATATTTGGTTCTAGCGCTTTTGCACACATACTTATAGATGGCAGAAGGAAATTGGATGCAAAATCCATAGAATGTATCTTTGTTGGCTACTATGATGATCAGAAAGCATACAAACTGTTTCATCCTAGTTCACACAAATTGATTTCTAGTAGAGATGTTGTATTTCATGAAAATACAGATATGTGTAACATGATGAATAACGCTGATGAAGAACTGATCCTAGGTGAGCATGTCAAAATAGATAAAATTCTTCAAAAAGTGCAGGATCAGTAACAGGTGCAACAACAACAACAAGTTTAGGAACAAGAATCAAGCATGAGTGATACTACCTTAGATGATGAAACAACAGAAGACAGAAGAATCATGGATGGAACTCCAGCAAGTACTATAGTACCTAGAAGGTCAACCCGTCAAACTCATCCTCTAGTAAAGTTTAGAGATCATGTCTTGATGACTAGCATAATGAAAGTTATAGATCCATTAAATTATGAACAAGCCTAGGAAGAATGGGTAGATGAAATGAATGAAGAATATAATTATATTATGAGAAACAAAACTTGCTATTTAGTAGAATTACCACACAATTACCCAAAGATAACCCATAGGATAAAACTGGCTATTCAAATCTAAACTTAAAGGAGATGGTAGTATTGAAGAATTTAAGGCAAGATTAGTTGCTAAGGGTTATTACGAGCAAGAGGGGATTGACTTTGAAGAGACATATGCACCAATAGCTAAGTTAAACACTATCAGATTGCTAGTTGCATTAGCTACTAAACATAACTAGAGAATACACCTGTTAGATGTCGAATATGCTTTTTAGATGATGATTTAAATTAAAGAGGAAGTATACTTAGTACAGCCCGAAGGTTTTGTGGAGAAAGGATAGGAACAACTTTGTGTGCAGGTCAAAGAAAGCTATCTATGGACTGAAATAGGCTCCTAGATCATGGTATATCAAGATTGAAACCTTTTTGAAACAACAAGGATTTCTCAAAAGTATAAATGATTCAAGCTTATATATTAAATCAGATAAACAGGGAAATGTTTGCATGATATCCCTATATGTGGATGATCTTATCATTGCAGGTGGAGCATATCAATTAGTTGCAGATATTAAAAGTAATTTGTCACAAGAAATTGAAATGACAGACCTTGGTGACTTGCATTATTGTTTAGACATTGTTTTTTGGAGAGAAGGTAAAACATTAATCACTCAAAGAAAATAGGCAAGGAAAATACTTGATAGACTTCAAATGAGTGAATGCAAATCTGTATCCACTCCTTTGGACCAAAATGTCAAATTATACAACAATGATGGATCTAAAGAAGCTGATGGTACTTTTTATTGTCAACTAGTGGGTAGTATGAACTACCTCACTACTACAAGGCCAGACCTATCATCTTTTGTTAGCATCCTTAGTCAATTCTTGGCTAATCCATGCGAAACACATTGGAAAGCTGCAAAGCAGTTCCTAAGATATTTAGAAGAAACTGTTAATTATGGTATTTTATATATTGATGTATCTAATGTTCAGTTGGCAGGTTACTCTAACTCTGACTGGGCAAGCAATCTTGATGATAGAAAGTCCACTTCTGGATATGATTTTAACATTGGTTCAGGAGTAATATCATGGAGCAATAAGAAACAACCAACTGTTTCTTTGTCATCCACATAAGCTGAATACAAAGCTTTAACCACTGCTACTTGTGAAGCCATCTGGTTGAGGCGAATTCTTGAAGATGTTGGAACACAACACAAACAAGCTACCAGAATATAATGTGACAATCAAAGCTCAATTAAGCTGGCACACAATACAGTCTATCATGCAAGATCCAAACATATTGAGCTGCAACATCATTTTGTCAAAAAATTGAACTCATCTATTGTAATAGAAGTGAGAATGTTGCTGATATTTTTACTAAACCATGTGGAAGGATCCATTTTGAGGATCTTAGGAAGAAATTAGGTGTTTTCAAGAATCCATTTCTGCATTAAGGGAGGCTATTAGCTATAACACAGAAATATATTCACAACTCCTATGCTGCAGGATCTGATCCACATTTATTTGATCTAGCTTAGCTTATATATTTCTATATATGTAACTTTCGTTTTATTAATTCAATGACTTGAGTGTTTCTGTATAAGCCATCCTTTGTACTTTGCTGGTTTCCTCGATTTCTCTACTTATCATCAACAACCACACTCTGTGTCATTAACAACCTGTCATCAATGATAACTTTGTCATTAACAACATGTCATCAATGATAACTATGGTCATCAGCAAGAATCAATGACAACGTCCGACCAACTTATGATAATCCTCAGATAAAACGCGTCAATAAGAAAGCGTAAGTTCTATCGAATATATCAGCTTCAAAACATGAGTTATGTCGAAAAGGACAGTCGTCTAGACTCAAGAAAAGGTTCTGAATAAAACCTGTCGGCTCAAAAAGCTGAGTCCTATCGATACTGTCAGCGCCAAACCTTGAGTTTCTCCGACACTGTTGGCAGAAACTCGGCAAAAGCTTCCGATAAAGACTTAGGCCTTGGGCAAAAATAAAGTAAAAATCAGCTGGGAGACATCGGATGGAAAAGTTGAGTTCTTCCAACGTGTCGGCTCAACTCAATGAGTTCTTCTGACACATCAGAAGAAAAATGTGAGTTTTAACTTGTGCAAAAAGATTTTCAGACTTGTTCAAAATTAAACTAAGTGAAGGAATGAAACTTTAAGGAGCAAAAGTAGTCTCAGAAAGGATAAAAGCTAAAAAAATGAAGAGGTCCAAAAATGTGAAGAACATTTGGGGAAGCGGTTGCAGTAGCAACAACTAGCGACTAGATGGCGAACACAAATGTCTTAAAAAACTATCTTTTCAAAACAAGAACTACTACATGATAATTGATTAGAGCGACTTATTCCATGCTACTAAAATTTTATTGACATCCTCATGAGAATTTTGGAAGCCTTTTCTTTGAGAGATTAGAATAGGGAAGAGTTTATGGGAACTCCTAAATGGTGATGATAAAACTCGTTGTTGTAGTATGGACCTTCCCTATATGGTGATGATAAAATGCACTATTCTGGTAAGGAAAACTTATGGACTATATATTTTGAGAGAGAATATAATAGTTTGACACCTTGGTCTTCTAGGTAAAAGGATTGTGTTCCCAGCTTAATGGTACACCTCAATCCTATGGGTAAAAAGGTTATTCTCCCACCTTGATTAAAAGACCTTGGTCTTGTTGGTGTAGAGGTTGTTTTTCCACTTTGTCATGACCCCTCTTGTTGACTCTTGATCTTATGTTGACCCATAATTGGTCATTATGCTAGCGGACCATCATAGTGTGGTACCTTAACCCTTTTGTTATGTTTGTTATGTGTGTGACCTCCTAACATCCCCAAACAACTCATATCATGATCAAGTAATTTCACACAGGGCACGGTTTAGTACAACCATCACCAAGAAGCTCATGGTTCAGTTCAAGAAGATCGAAGAAGGTCATTGTTCATTTCAGGTTGCACTAAGAAGGTGGGAACCCAAGTTAGGAGGTCATGGTTCAGAATTGAGTGGACTAATATCTTTGTTGCATTGTTTGAATTTGTGAAGCTATAAAAAAGCCATGGGATTTGTATGGGATACAAACTGAGCTCTTGTTTGTGTGTGGAATGTCATGATTACCTAATATTTTATAGACTGTTGTTTTTGGGTTTGCTGCTCAAGGAATTGGGGTTTCCTTACGGTTCACTCCAAGCAGACCCAAACACTCAAACAATGCAGCATAGATCTTATTACACTCAAACAGGGTTATGATTTCTTCTAACAGCCCCAAACAACTCACATCCTACTCAAGAAAGTCATGGGATTTGTATGGGCTACAAACTGAGCTCTGGTTTACGTATAGAATGTCATCATTACCTGATATTTTATGGACTGTTGTTTATTGGTCACAGTGTCATGCTTGAGTTGATTAATCTCTCTGCTGCACTATTTGAGTGTGCTAAGTTGTAAGAAATCCATGGGCTTTGTATGAGATACAAACTGAGCTCTGTTTTATGTGTGGAATGTCATCATTACCTAATATTTTATAAACTATTGTTTAAGGGTTTGTTTATCTAGTAATTAGGGTTTCCTTACGGTTCACTTCAAGCAGACCCAAACAATCAAACAATTCAGTAGAGATCTTAGTCCACTAAAAAAGGTTATGGTTTCATTTAGCATCCCCGAAAAACTCAAATCTTGCTCAAGAAAAGCATGGGATTTGTATGGGATACAAACTGAACTCTGGTTTATGTGTGAAATGACATAATTACCTGATATTTTATGGACTATTTTTTATGGGTATGTTGCTCCAGTAATTGAGGTTTCATTACGGTTCACTTCAATCATACCCAAAGACTCAAACAATGTAGCAGAGAGCTTAATCCACTCAAACAAGGTTATGGTTTCTTCTAGTAACCCCAAACAACTCACATCCTACTCAAGAAAGTGATGTGTTGTGTATTGGATACAAATCGAGCTCTGGTTTGTGTGTAGAATGTCATTATTACCTTATATTTTATGGATTGTTGTTTCTTGTTTTGCTGCTACAATAATTGGGGTTTCCTTGCTTATCGACTAGGTTATTTTGATTGCTACTATAGTTGACTAAACCTACAATAATTGAATTTACTCTCTCTCTCTCATGTATGTCCTTTGTTTTTTAGTGACTTGTCTCTTTATAGACAAGATCTGATCTAAGAAAATATTGCTGAGTATAAGGAAGGTTTCAACTCTCCTACTGGGTTATCTTATTTGTTTTCTTTGTATGCTTTTCAGCTTTAACGCAGGGACCTTAGGGAGTGTTAAAGTTGAAAGAGATGAAATAAATGCTTTTGTATTCCTATTATGATAATGAAATAAACGATTTTTCATTCGTGTTATGATAAAGAGATGCATCAGAGTACAGCTAGTTGTTTTATATGTAATTAATTATAAATCAAACACCACTATTGGTACCTTGGGATCTACTACTACCAAATTGTGGGGTGTATTCTGAATGCTTGTTATTCATCCCTTCTACATATTTTACATGGAAAATACCTAGGTGAAGAAGAGAGACATGTCACAATATGATACAAAGTAATTTACCCAAACTTGGTAGATGTAAGCATATGGATTAGTTATTTTGCTTCTTATGTAGAATAATCACTGATTTGATATTGTTTTTGGGACAGGTATTATGACACATTTTTTTCTTCTTGAAGATTGTACAGATAAATATGTTGATTTCTGGAATGTAATGCAATCATTGTAGTTGTGCATTTTGACTTTTAGGTGGAATATATCATTTTTCTTATCCTTCTACATTTTTTTGATTAATTATGTTTCTCTGCAGTCAACGGTTTATGGAATTGGAGTGTTCGCTGAACATGGAGGCTCAAAAATAAAATCTCTAGTTGGAGGTAGAGTTGTGTTACATGATATAGTTATTGTTTGAAGTATTTCCAATTTTCTAGCTCGAGTGTGTTATTGATTCATTTGGTTCAATGACAACAGTTTAGCTCTATCAAACTTGAATGATGTAATTAGCCATCTATCATCTCTTCTTTCTAATTATAAAATGGCAACAGACAATGCAATCCCTTCACTTGACATGATTTGTGAACATCAAAGAGATTGCATTAATGCATCCCAAGTATTCATAATTTTCTATTTACACAACCAAATTTTATCTTAAAATTCGATAGATGTAATGTCTAGAATTCGACAGACACGGGTCTGTTATTCGACAACAACAATTTTTTTGTCGTCGGTGGGAATTCATCTAATATTTGACCCCATTTCGAACCCCATCAACATTTTGACAGAGTATCAACCTAATTTGGAGAATTCCTACATCACTATGTTGTCAAATTTTCGAAGGCTCTAGTTGTTGGTTTTTCAACCCCAATCTGAACCCCATCGAAATGTCGACAGCATATCATATTATATCGTGTAAGTCCTTACATCCATTTGTGTCGAATGTGTGACGGGTTATCGTCGAATTTGCGACATTCCATATGAAATTGTCGTCGGATGTAAGCCGTTAGATGCATGACATGGTCGTCGGATATCAATGCTGGGAGTCAGATATCCGAGGGACACTGGATTTTGGAACTGTGGCAGCGTCCCCAGATTGGAAGGATATCCGACGACATCTTCCACTCCTTTTTCTATCAAAAAACCGATGAGAAACTATAAATTAATAATAATAATAAAACATTTCTATTTTGATTTGGAAGAGGGGTTCCATCCATAGCTAGAGAAATTGGTGTTTCTGGTTCTTCTTTTTCTGAATCCATAACTTGTGACAAGAGATAATAATGAAGTTATTTAAGGAGAAATTGGAATAAAATATTTTTAACCATAGAATTAGAAAATATTCAGGGTTATTATATTATTTTGTAAGGTAGTATCCTCGTACTTGTATCTTTCATTTTCTGGTGAACTTATATTGAAGTTCATGTGTATTTCCAACAGAGAAAAGGTTGAAATGAGTAATGTTTTATCATATTGAGGCCTTTTGACTTCACATATGAACTTAGGCTATGTATGGGGGCTATTCTTCAATACAAAATTTTTCTTTCAACTACATGTATTCAAGTTTTAAGATATATCTAATATAATGACATGAGTATTTGACATGGTATTTTCATCTTTCTAGCATATATACATGGCTATAAAACACATACTGCAGGTCTCTTATAGCCTGAAGAGGTCTGTTATAGCTTGGTATTACCTGCACCATTTAAGTAATTTAAATCAATTAAATTTTCAGTCTTTTGGTGACTGTATAACATCCTAAACAAAAACATAACAAATTCCACACCTTTTGGGAAGTACAAACGAGAACAAAATGAAATTTATTTTCTTGTAAAATGACAATATTTTCTAGATAAAAGCCCAAATCTATTAATAAGAGAATTCTACTATCTTTTTTGGTATATCAAGTAGACAGAAAATGATAAACACGTCAATTTGATGAGCTGATAAGTCCTCAGTGTTGGGGAAAAAAATTCTTATGCAAATAGTTCCAATAAGAAATAGGGATTGTATGTCTAACCAAAAACAACTTTAGAAAGCTCCACATATTGGTTGTATCATTTCCCTAGCACAGATTCAAGTAATCCAATAAGAATCCTTGGATTATACAATTGCTAGATATATGCCACAAAGAGAGAGATGATTCTCCATTTCTTGTAATATTCAACATAATAAAATCAATGGGACTTGCTAGAACTCAGAATTATGATCTGAGCAAACTTTTCAAAGAAAAAAAAGAAGGAAAGGTGTCTCCAGAAGACTTTCTTCAACTCCATCAAGAGAAGGTGACATCATATGTCACTCAAGATACAATTGTTTGTACTTAAGTATACAAAATCTCAATGGATGCCCTTAAAGGATTGGAAAAATTAAATAAAGAAGAGAAGTCTAGCTGGATCATATATATTATAGTAGAACCCAATCCAAGAACAAAGGGATAATTTCCTACCAAATAAGATAATGTTGGCCCATGCAAAATAATCAAGAAGCTACACAGGATAAGAAAAATGAGTGATTTTACCTCTCCAAGTAATATTCTCGCAGATTCTGCATTTCTATCTGTTGAGGGGTCCTGCAGTGCATCTCTTTGCATGATTTCATCAACCCTTCCCAATTACAAAAAGAAAGGCAGCTT
The DNA here is from genome assembly GCA_001517045.1 of Pseudotsuga menziesii. Lineage (NCBI taxonomy): Eukaryota > Viridiplantae > Streptophyta > Pinopsida > Pinales > Pinaceae > Pseudotsuga > Pseudotsuga menziesii. The sequence continues at coordinate 56,548 of LPNX011067632.1, forward strand.
ACATACACTGAGAAAAAGAAACTCAACAATCTACACATGGATGAATGTAATACAAATTTGTAGAAACTGACACATAAATGGTCTTAACAGGAACTGACAACTTGAATATCGAGGGCATAGTGAGGACAAGACAGATAAGATCAAATAAGATCATTTTATTAATGTCCACAGATGCCCAAAGAAATAGTCAACATCACTAGAATATATAGCCAATAAACATCAAGTATGGGAGTGCCAAGATAACTCCTAAATTCTAAAGATCAAATGATACATATGAAAGTACAAGAAAAGAAAAGTAAATGAGAAAGGGAATCCTACAAGAGTTTGTTCTAGCAGCAACCAGCAAGGTGATTAGGCTTCTAGTTTGCATACATTTAATGTGATTTACGAGTATGTTAATTGCAACATTATTAAAATATCTCATCAATCAATGAATGATATGGCAGGAGAGAAACCAAACCATTGTTGTTCTCTGCACTAAATTTTCAGAATTATCTCAAATTTCCTGTTTGTGAGAATGATAAATCTGGTTCTGTATGTTCTCTGTAGCCTTCTATAACTAGGCATTTGTTGCACTCGATGTATATTAAATGTTAGTTGAAGAGGTGAGTAATTGGAACTCCATCCTGCTACAACTAGGAATTTGTTGCACTCCATCGTGCATGCATCCATTTCCACTAATGCACATTATCCACCTGCTGTTTACTCCACTGCATGCACAAAATATGAAAATCAGTGAAGGATTCACCCTCCTGCTGTTATGTCATCCGAAAAATGAAATAAGATATCACTCCCTATATGGTGTGCTTCTCGTCCTTACCAAAATAGTATGCAGACCCTCTTCCACATATCATCTAAACCACTTCAAAAATGCAAACTCAAAAGTCTCAAACTGAACTGGAAACAAGAAAAAGTGATTCATGCAAGGAAAAATTATCTTTGAAATTTGATAGATAAAGGTAATTTCCAGGATAGAACTCATGTCTTCATTTCAAGAAGTGCACCCCCTTCCTATGCAAGTAACTGATGGTGGAAACTGGGAGAGATAGGATCAAGCTGCAACTCAAATGCATCCTGACATAACCATTAGTGCACCTTCCCTAGAATAGAAAAAGAATTCCAACCAATATGGAAAAAACATTGTCGCTAGCACTTACTGAAACAAACACCAACATTATCCTTAAATGAGATGTGATCCCCTCCATAAGTGCATCCTTATATAACTGTTGCTATACACTTCATTCATGAAAGTGATATAGTGAATAATCTACTAAGAAAGGCACTATGACTTAGTCTAATCATGTTCTCATATTCTATTGGACCTTTTTTCTCTTGACCTGACAATGCGTTGATTTTCACTGCCTTCGAGTGAACAAGATTTGATATGAGTGTAGTTGTTAAGTATGGATGCTTTTATTTTTGTTGTTGTTTGTATGTTATTGCTTATGCTTATAATTTATGCTATTTTGTTTTCTTTTACAGTACCGAGGCACACTTGGGCAAAGGAGATGCAAAAGTGGACACTGTCCATACTTGTCCAATGCCGAACCCTTCAAACCTTTTTCTAGCTCACAAAAGATAAAGTTGGAAACGGAGGATGCACAGGAGGATCACACAACCATATTCATCATGAGCAATATTTAGTAGGTGCCCTTTCATTCCCTTCACAATCATCTTTCATTCCTTAGCACTGCTATATATAATACAAAGTGCACCAACCTTTGAACCAACCCTTGTACGGATCATTCGAAGAAGAAGTATCTCAGATAGTTTCTGAATTATATCTGTTACAGATGACTTGTTTGCTATAAAAATGCACTCCAACAAAACTCTATGCCCAATTGAGTGGTCAAAAATTCCTCTCTCAAGAATTGGCTGTGATTCTAAGGTCATGTGATCCAAAACTGCAACCTTTTTTGAGGTATGTTCACCAGATAACAAATCTAGTAACCTGCAGTCAAATTGAAAGAATGTAGAGCTCCATGATTTCAAGTATTCAATGGGTCCTCTGTCAAAAATACGAGCCACTTGAAGTATGTTGGCCCATGCACCTCCCTACTTGCATTCCACCACCTGTAAACTACTCATTGGCACAATTTGTAACAACAGATCTAAAGGCTACAACCTTCTTTTATGAAAGGCATGCAAAACACCCAGCTCTGCTAAAATCATAACTGCTGCAGCGAATTGGGTCACCCAGTCGTCGCGCTATCCCTCCAGGTGAATCTACTTTCAAAATTTCTATTAGGGGCATGATACTGTCTTCTCACTATTGTATTTGCTGCTCCTATAGACCATGCAGTTGGATCCACTTCCCAACATTCAAGAGCAGCCTCCTCACTAGAAATGGTAACACCAAGGATGCATTTGAGGATGTTGTCTAAGATTTTTATGTTCAGTTGCTAAACTGTAGGTGTGTCTCTCTGCTTGTTACCAGATTTGTAAGGAGTTGTAAATCCAACCAATTCAATATCTACTAGAGATCTACCATTTTAATATAAGGGAGTTGTTTAAGAAATTATCTTGTGTATTTCAACTTGTGTCAAATATTCTCTTCATATTTTATCATGGTATCAGAGAGGGTTCAATTTGATAGAATCTGTGAGAGCTGTGATATCTGGGAATGTGAGGAATTGCAACGAAAAAATCGTGACCTTCGTAGCACCATGCACTGAGTTCTTATGTAGCACCTTTACACCGTGTTCTCGCAATCATGACCCGCCCAGAGGGGGTTGTTAGGTGAAGGGATGTTGACCCAACTAGGTTGGACCTGCCACAAGGTTATACAAAAAGTTGGTGCTTGCTTTCATGACCCACCTAGAAAAATTTGTTAGATGAAGGGACATTGACCCAGACAAGGTGAAGTTGTTTCCATGTTATACAAGAATTTGTTTCCAGAATTTTGGTATTTCTAACTTTTAAGACACCCTTGAGGCATTTTGACATTTAGAAATGTCATGATGTTGTCTTAGGAATCTAAACCAAACTTGTTGATATAACCTTACAAGCATACTTAATGAAAAATATCAAGAGGCTCTACTTCTAATCAAAATGTTGGTCTTTGACAATGCGCTTCCACATGTAAGAGAGGCTAAAACCTCTATATAAGAAGTCTGCGGCTAAGTCACATGATTCGAATTCAAACTCGAGTTTGAGAACCATTTGATTCGATTTGAATTCGAACTTCTCAATGAGGTTCGTTTGAGATTCGTCTTTAGATTCAAGAATATATATATATATATAATTCAACTTCTTAAATAAATTTAATCTCAATCGCGATTAACTTCCTTCTTCAATGGCAGCACAATAGAATCAGAGGTTTGTGATTGCAGTGGCACTTATAGATTATAGTATGTAACTCAAACAGTGAGTTGGTGATTGAGCAGTAGCAGTGATTTGTGAACATTGAGATCAAAACTCATGGAGTTGTGAGCTCTAAGCACTAGCATGAGGGTTTCTTTGCTAAGCAGTGACAAGTAGAGAGGAAAAACTTTGTGCGTGGGTTGGGAGTCAGGACTAGGGTAGGTAGACCATAGGGTGTTAGAACTTAGGACTAAGGTTTAGGTGAAGAAACCAAGCGATTTTTTTTTAAATTTTTTAATTAAATTCGCCTTAAAATCCGCCTTTAGATTCGAATCAGCTTGAGATTCGGCAAAATTCGAACCTAAAGGTTCAAATTCACCGAATTTTGTGACTTTGGTCTGCGGTAGCTAGAAGAAACAGTGTTGTTGATGCTAGAAACTTTTATTTAAGAACTTAAAGGTAAACAATGAAAATGCGTGAATCAATCCATTACTAGTTATCTGGCACATATCAAAGGTTTGAAGGAGTAGTTGATCATTTTTTATGAAAGTGTCACATAAAAAAAGTGATTGTCACAATCAGCGTCAAAGGGTTTCCTTCATCCTATCCAATGTTCGTCACTGGACTGACCATTGCTGGAATATTGACAACAATTGGGTTTGAAGAACATAGTGGATTGTTGTTACATCATGAATAACAAACCCATGATAGAGGACTAGCCTACTGAAACTTCATTTGCAGCTAATTGGAAAGGTCACTTAAATCAATTCAAGCATGGTTCATCACCTTACCAATAGTGGAAACAAGAGCCTAAGGAGAGCAGTCAAAATCACTAATCAGATAATCGAGTGGCTCTACTTGGTAATCCTAGCCATATCTCATGTTTGCAGGAAAAGACAATATGATCAAAGACAAGTACAACACAAAAGTAGCGTAGAATATGATTATACTCTTGATGAGAGTTTCTTGTTCATGGTCACTAATAATGTAATTCCATTAGAGGAATGGTACATTAACTCTGGTTGCTCTAATCATATGAAAAACCAAAGAGAATGGTTTGACAATCCCGATGAAAATTTCACAATGAAGATCAAGGAGACACTACAGATTTAGGAGATGATTCTAAACAATGTTCAAGGAAAGGGTACAATACCCATAAAATTGTCCATTGGAAGAACAAAGAATTTTAATGATCTGTATGTGCAATGACTGGGAAAGAGCTTACGCTTTGTAAGTCAAATAAGTAAACAAATCTTACTCTATGTAAGTCAAATAACTGAGCAAAGAAAATGTCAACATGTTTAGTGTTGTCATTGACTACCCAATTCAGTTGGAATTGTTGTCATTGGATGCCCATGGTCCTAGAAGTACAAAAACAACAAATAAGATTCCCACTTGGCTAATGAAAACATCACAAGATATTAAAGATTCTGAGATAGAACTTAGAAGCACATGGAGAAAAGAGAGCATCAAAGTACATGGTAAATTTTTCCTTGTTGGCTGTTGGATTGACTGGAAAGGACCATCCACATTTGTCGATGCACAGGGTCTTTGTGAGTGGGATAATGAATTGAAGAGATGAAGTCTCTGACCAAAAATCAAACATGGGACCTGGTTGAATTGCCAGATGGAAAAGAACCCATTGGTTGTAAATGGGTGTACAAAAAAAAAGTTAATTTGATGGTTCCACTGAGAGGCTTCATGCCAGACTTATCACCAAAGGTTTTGCTCAAAAGAATGGCATTGATTATGAAGAGATTTTTGCATCCATAGCAAAATATTTTGTGTTGTCATTGACTGCCCAATTCTGTTGGAATGTTTATCCAATGGCTGTCAAGTCTACCCTCCTCAATGGTAAGTTGGAAGAGGAAGTATATATGGTTCACCACAAGGATTTGAATAGCATGGGAGGGAACACTTAAAGAGCCTTCTTAAGCAAGCCCTAAGATACTATTACAACAAGTTTGATTCCTATTTCAAGCAGATTGGATTTCATAGTAGTCTAAGAACCAAATTTCTATATTAAAAGAAATAGTATATGTGATATCACTATCTTACATGTAGATGATCACATAGCTGGAAACAATATTATGCAATAGGAGGTTGATAATTGATCTGAATCAGACATTTTATATGTCTGATCTTGATCTCTTACATTACTTCTTAGGGGTAAAAATATGGTAGCAACCTAATCTGATTTTCCTGTCCCAAGCAAAATATGCATGGAAAATATTTAAAAGAAATCATATGACTTAATGTAAACTAACCTTGACTGCTACGGAGGCTGGTGCAAAAATATCAGTGATGGATACTTCTAATTTAGTCAATGAAACTCTATATAGGCAGATTGTTGGTAGCCTTATATACCTGACCACTACAAGGCCTGATTTGATTTTCTTAGTTGGATTAGTTTCCATATTTATGGATAAGCCAAGACAAATTCACTGGAAAGAAACCAACAGGATCCTTCGCTAGAGTCAGAATAGCTCTTAATTATGGTCTCATATGTTCTTGGAGAGCTTTCTCACTTGTGATGTTAGGATTTTTATTATGATGAATAAGGTTCAAGTTATACATGTAAACCCTAGAGAAGAATACACCATTGTCGATGATGGTTATTATGTCTTTTGTTGTAACACCATAGTTTCTACCCTAGTAGAAGACATGGAGAGTAGATTTAACACCTTGTATGTTTTTTGGATATTTATTCTTATGGTATGTAAGGCTAGGAAAATATCATAGAGTTACAGTATTCTTGATGGTACATCACTACAACAAATCCTGGAATTAGCGTCCCATTTAGCATCCCTTTTTGGTGTAATTGTTTCTTACATTGAGTGGTCAAACTAGACGCTAAATGGGACGCGTCATGGACAAAACTTAAAGCGTCTCAAAAAACGTCTTTTTTTGCTTCCTAAATAGCATCCTTTATGACGTCCAAAATAGCATCGTTTTTTTTGCTTCCAGAATAACGTCCAACTTTGCTTCCTAAACAACATCGAGGTTTGCATCCATAATAGCATCCAACTTTGCTTCTTAAACAGCGTCTAGGTTTGCTTCCTAAATAACGTGATATTTTGCCTCTTAGCGAGTGTCTGCTTTTTCTTCTTAAATGACACCCCCGTTAGCGCCATATTTGCATCCTTAATAGCACCATGTTAGTATCCATTTTTGCATCCATTTTTGCTACCACTTTAGCATCCCATTTTGCACCATGTTTTACTTCCAAATATGTGCCAATTTTTGCTTCCAAATTTGCACCAATTTTTGCTTCATTATTTGCATTGTGTATTGCTACCAAAATAACGCCAAATATTTCTTCTATTGTTGCACCATATTTTGCTTCCTATGTAGTGCCATGTTTTGCATCCAAAGTAACGTCTTATTTTGCCACCATATCGACGCCATGTTTGGCTTCATCATTAGCACCACGTGTTGCATCCTTTTTAATGCCTAGTTTCGCATCTTTCATGTTTTGGTCACTAAATTAGTCGTTTTTAGAAATTTTATATACGAGTTTTGGTCTTTTTTTTTGTCACCTATCTCTTATTTTTTGCTTACTAATTTAGTTGTTTTTAACCGATATTATAATATCATTAGGGCATGGAGGAATCGAACCACCAACCTCCTGCTTGTAAGGCAAGCGTTCTTCCATTGAGCTAGAACCCTTTAAGAATTTGGAAACCTAACTTACAAAGACCTCTATAATGGTAAAAATGATCAATACACAACTTTGAGTATCTAATGGTCGACAAAGGATGATAGATTGTATTATCTTCAACATGGGATTGATTACGTTCCTTGGTTCTCTGTATATCATTTTCCTATGATTGTAAAGTTTCTATCATTACAGTACCAACATCTGTGGCTTGTGAGGCAGTAGCATCACCTTTTTCCTGTGATCTGGTGGTATCATGGGCCTAATCTGATCGAGTGTCGTCAACTGGTTGAGCCCTCTATAACTGAGACACAAAATTATCCTCAATTCCTAATTCTAGTGTATTGCCACTCATTCCTCTAAGTTGTTGACTATCATCAACCCAGCTACTCAAATGATTTATTGGTCACCCACTTCGAAGTGTTCAGTAAATAGAATCCAAATGGGACGGAGCTGAAGTACTTCAATATTACTCTCTGCTACAGCCCTATCATTCTCTGCAATCATAGACACATTACATTATATATGTCCTTAAACTTTTAATTCTAAAGTTCGAATCCAAGAAAAACAATTTATAATCTAGAAGATGTTCAACGACCAGAAATTTTAAACATTACATATTGCTGAACAAAAAACTGATCTAAATGGGGTAGATGGTCTAATGAGAAGTGAATGTTGAAATGTCGTTCCACAGTCATCAGTCCTTCCTATAAGATTATAGATAGAGGTAGTACTTCCCTATCGTCAATTTTCCCCAAAAACATTTTCAATAGGAATCACTTGAAATGGATCAAACAGAAAATCACCTTCATCTCAACCAAGCTAAGTTTGAGATAACACGAGCTAAGTTTGAGATAAAAGTATGAGGACTCAACCTTCCACTTATATTTTTATTTAAAGCAGCTACAATATCTTGTCAAATTTCTGAGTCCATAGCTTCCTGAAGCATATGAGGATCCTCAAGAATATGACAAACAATAGTTCATTCAACACTGTTAAACCCTGAAAATAAGCAACTAGTAGGAAAGATGAGCAAAGAAACCAATCCACCTCTTTCAAGGAAACACAATGCTATGGCATGCACCCTTTTTAGCCTTGCACATAGTTGGAGAACAGCTTGTACAACAGTTGAGGTAAGATTCATCTGAATGAAGTTGCAGACTATGTTAATAGTTTTTTTCTACCGTTCAGTAGTTATGTACCCTTCAGGCACAACCAACATGTGCTTTGTACGATTTTGATGATTAGACTCCAAGTTCTCGGTATTCTCAACATCACCATCGTTTTTCTTGGACTGTTTAAATATCATAATATTAGAATCGAATTTTTGCTTCAACTATAGAAAATTATCAACAACTAGTAGCATGGGGATCACATACTTAAAACATGGAAGGTTGTCACTTTTTGATGGATCCAGATAAAAAAAAACTAGACAAGCTATCCAGCAAAACACTAACAAGACCTTTGTCAGCAGCAATTTCACAAGTTGTATTGTTTTCGTGTAAAATTAGATCCAAAACATGAGATGGCAGGAACAACATGCTATTATCCTTTCCAAGATCCCAATTACAATATTTCAGTTGTTCTACAAGAAATAATATAACTTTGGCTCTTGCTTGACCATCGTTTTGAGTGCATGATGTTAGCGGCAAGTCCTTCAAAGGAAAAGCTAGAGATTCCTTAGCATTAATGAGTAACTTAATGCAAGTGGAAAATATCTACATATTGTTCCTGATGTACCTTGTAGTCCCTTTTACTAATATATGGTCACTAGTTGGACAATAGAAAAATTATCTTATATTTATCTGCCCAATCAGGATATGAGCTTGCCCAGCTCGAAGAAGCCAAACAGGAATAGTCTAAAATGAAAAAATCTACTGTGCTAATAGGTTTTGGAAAAATACTGAGGGGCAAAGAGGAGTAAAATTCCCATCAACATGCCTACTTAGAAGAAAAGACAACAACCTTACTAGTTAATATGAGCTCAGTAGCATTGTGCCCGATTTCTGTGAAGGAGAGAAGCAAAGAAGAGACTTTCAAAAGGCTAATTTGCTGCTGCCTGGAAGTCATAATGATAAAAATTTCAAGTCTCAGACTTTTGTGTATGCAGAGGAGATAAGAGATATAAATCCATCTCGGCTTTTAGAAGAGATGAGAGATATCCAGATAAATCAGGCAAATAATAATAACACTGAACCATTTTTCTGGAATAGATATATGTCTGGGTTAACTGATTGGCTGCAGTCCTTATTTTTTATTGACCATTAATACTGCAGAATTCTTTATAGGAGTTCTTCTCTGGAACATAACAATAATTTTGACCAAACACTAATTCAGTCCACTTTAGGTACGTCTTCAAAATATGTTAGTGGAACGGAATTGCTTAATTTTATACCATAATAGCAGGCCATTATTATAGCCAAAAAACAGTCTGTAAAAGCATACAAAAACTACCACTTACATCATATCGAGTAGCAAGACCTTGGCGAAAGATCCGAAGCAAGTGATTCGTAACAGAAGTAGGCAATGAAAGAACAGCTACTTCATATGGATCTGCCACAGTTGGAACCTTGAATACAACATTAAATAAGTTTAACATTAGACATATAGCAAGCGATAAGTTCATACAAACAACACTTGGCACCCAACTCAAATATCCAAGATATTGCAAGTCTCACATTAAATTAAGGATTTCCATATATATTTCACACCACCAGACATTGGTAATAATCTGAAAATAGTTAGAGGAACACAAATTTTTCAAATGGAAATATGACTCACACCTCCATAGGTTTGGCATCAAGACGGGGAACTTTTGCATTCAAGTTAAAATAATCCAATGCTTTGTTAGCTGAAATATATGTGGGTGCCTTTACCAAACCATCAGATTTATTAGCCGCAATCTTCTGATCTTCCTTGCGATTACGCTTCTTTGCCTTATCTGCAGGCTTTGCAACTGTGACCTGATATTGAAACCCATCATCAACAAGATGAGTATCTTTAAAATAATCATCAATGATAATTGATAAATAAATGGCCATATCAGTAAACAAACACATCTCGAGTCACATGTTGAAGTCATTCCTGCTGAGTAATATAATATGCCAAATACACCAAAACTCACGTGCATAAATTATGTATGTTGAATAATCCAAATTGTTTCTCATAAAATTCAGGAAGCATCCTCTATCAAATACCCCACCCATATCAAATACTGAAAAGCTCAGTTAATATTCCTTAGCATTGCCTAAAACCAAAAAAATGTTTTTATCAACCAGATTCAAGCTCTAGCCAACCATGTTTGGAAACACCCATTTTCAAGAGCATAGCCTTAAAAAATTACCACCATCTACTTAAAAAAATCACCTAGCTAATTAAGTCAAGGTGTTGAACTGGTTATCTGCTTCAACTGAAAACACAGGCATAGAAATAATTATTCTGAAAGGAAAAACTCAAAAATTCCAATCAAAATTTGACAGACCCTTCAAAGCTTCAAAATCAGAGATAACCCCACTTTTGCACTATTGGTGTCTACCTCTCCAGAAAGAGTAACAAAACTTTTAGGCCTCCACTCATGCTTAAGTAGTGCAGCTGCCCTTCCATAGTTGTTGAGGCACCCCTTAACTGTTGTTAGCGGGTCCAAAGCATGCTCAGTACCTATGGTGAATATATTCTCACTCCTTTAAAAGTTGTGAGATATCTCTGCTCCTACAGCAGTTTTTGTCAGAGGGCTCACAGTGTGCAAATAGGATACCTTCAAGGTATCACCCTTACCAGTTCTGCAAAAGCATAGGTCACATTCAGTATGACACTAGAAAACTTTCTATGCAATTGCTTTATCTTCTACCAGAAAACACTCTAAAACAAACTATTTCAGCTTCGAGGGATGACAAGAGATAAATCTTACAAGGTCAAAGAAGAAACAAAATCAGGCTTTGAAAAACTCAAGCCTGCATCATATTTCAGGAAGTTTCCTGATGCCGTGTCAAAAGAAACTTCACCACCAACAGAAAAAGTCTCATTTCCAATTACTCCCGAGAAATGTGTTATAGGAGATGGTGTCAACCCAATGGTTGTGCTGACCCCCGCATAATCATGCAGATATTGAAGCTCAACCTGGTAACAATACAGTATATAATGTAAGCAAAGTTTTAGTAGAATCAATGTCATGAACAATTTCTATTTTTATCAATATAAAGCTTGAAGAATTCTCTTTAGCATTGTGTTTATCACAACATACCAGCTTGAAATTTCACAACATAGATAACCTTGTGACTACTGATAATCAAAATTAGGGAACAAACTGAAGCCTGACTTATACAGATGTCTGAGAAAATGTCTAAAATATTATAAAGAAAAGGTTCCAGACAAACAAAAACAAAATGTTCTTATTGCAATGCTTCTCACATATACATACGATTTACTATTTTTCAGAACCTTTCAAAAGGCCTGTTTCAAACGGGTGAACAGGCAATTTGATTCCCTTCTAGAATGGGGCAGTGGGAGAGCAAACTCCAGGTAAAAACTAGAACATATTGCAAATAAATGCTTTAAAGAACATGGGAAATGGACCACAACCCCACTGAAGTGTATTCTTCACTATAGACTATGCCATACTACACAAACCCAACACTCTCCTATTGGTAGCGCTCCCTTTTTGAGAGTTCATATATGAACTAGAAGCAACAGTAAATGTAACATACAAAGGAAATATGGTTGTAAGCTTGGGATCCTACAGCTGGTGCACCCTCTTGTACCAAAAAGAATACAGCAACAAATGAATATTCCTTTAACTATAGATTCCCAATAGTCAAGGCACAGTGCACTCCTCAAATCTTCTCTCTTAACTCCAAGAAATCGTGGATACCCTTCTTGCTTATTTCCAGAACTCATAAGACATGCCCAGCAAGAAATGACTCAGAAATGAAGCAATGATGGCCCAAAATGTAGTAATGTTTCCCACTAGTGAAATCTAAAACTTCAAAAGGGTGGTACGTCCCAATGTAAAACAATACGACCCTCACTATAGTTTGCTACAGTCATGTAAAGAGGATACGACCTCCATAAAAACTCCTATCTGCTCCAAACAATCAAACTGTAGCCTACCTGTTACCACTGATTCTGTAGCTTCCCTTGAGGTTATTCTATTCAAGATGGTAGAGGGAAGGAAGCCACCATAGTGACCTGCAAAGGTCCTGGTATTCGAATGAGTAATTGGTTGTCACATCAACCAGGTCCTTTGTCACTTTAGGCCAATTACCTGAGATCTAAGTCACAAGGTTCGTCGAACCTAATCCTTGAGGTTCAAGGTTCGGTGAACCTCAAAAAAAATTTAAGGTTCGTTCAGGTTCGGCGAACCTCATACCGAACCTAATGTCAAACCTAATCAAGGCGAACCTGAACCTAATGCCAAACCTAATGGCGAACCTAAACGAACCTAATTGATTTTCATATTTTTAATTAAAAAAAAAACAAAATTTAAAAAAAAAATATCTTACCCACCCTAGCACCCGATACCTAGCTTTATCTTTATCGGTTTACCTCCGGCTCCAACAAATCCGAAGATGATAATGGATAAGTTCTCCAAATATTCATTCGATTCCTCTCACCCATGGATTGGGCATAATAGTCCGAGTGAAGAGGAAGATGATCTTAACATTGATGGTGACACTAGTGATCAACCTATTGATGATAGAGTTCCACATACTGATGAATTTGATGATCATAGTTCTAGTGGCTTTAGCACCCCGTGTGATATTGATGATTTAGAGCTTGATGATGTTACAAGTAGGCCACACGAATAAGGGTTTTGATTATGTTTTAAATTTTGCGAAAGAATTCCAAGGATTATCGCTATTGACTATTTGACATTATGGACATCCATTTATATTTTGAAATTTGAAGAATGTGTTCTACTCCATTTTTGCATTTTGAAAAATAGGTTCTACTTCTTTTTGCAATTTGTAGTTGCACTATAAATATTTGTTTAAATATTGATTAATAAAACATTGATGATTTGATTGTCATAAATAAATATATGTGCATTATTTATTGTTCATGATTTTTATTGATTATTGTTTATTGATCATGTATGTTGAATCTTGATGCTGATTTTTAGTTATNGACTTAGCCTGAGATGGACAAGGGGCAGACCCTAGTCTCTCCTTGTGAAGAAACATTGACCAACAAGACACCCAAACAAGGATTCAAACAAATAAGACATAAGATGACTCGTTAGGCCAAAGAAGTGCTAGGGGTGAACCGCTGAGATGACCCTAGGAGTTTGAATTAACGGAATGGAATAATCCCTAAAGACAACTTCAAATCTGATTTATGAATGCCTAACACTAGATCTGATTACTTCGATGAAGGATAAAGAGAATGTACGCATGCACAAGCAATCAAAGACAAACCCCCAACCAAAACTAGCTATTGCCAGTGACCTGGGATGCACTTAGAGAACAGATCAATGCCTTAATCGTGGGCTAATTGAGCCAATAATGCATAAAAATCGGTCCTTAAGGGTTTAAAGACACAACCACAAACACCTAAGTGACAGATTTCACTAGTTCCAAGTAGAATGGCTTGTGTACAAAAACAAGGGTTTTAACTAATTAATTTAGATGGCTAGAGGCTAAAGATCTGCAAATGAAAGAAATGCAATCGATTACTCACTGGATAACCAAGGAGAATTAATGAGATGATGAAGATTGGTTCCCGCAAAGATCAAATGGAGAAGCTTTGATGAAGTTCCGGCTTGAAAATGAAGTGCCCAAGTAAGCCATTGCGCCTCTCTTCCTTGTCAAGCAAAGATCAAATCAATTTGATTGGATAAGGAAAATAAGCAATGGCAAGCTGAAAATAACCAAATCCAGAGAAATAAGCAAGAGCGGCTTCCTAAGTAATGCACCCCTCTCCAAGACATCCTCTTGCCTGCAAACAATGGAACAATGGTGAAATCAAACGTACCAAAACTACAACATAAACTTCTCAAATGCAATGGAAAAACAATGCCAATCATATTCTCAAAAATTCATCCACAAGTTTTGGATCGGAAGAAATTTCTCTCTATTCACTTGTTCAAACGCCAAAATCCCTTACAAATGAGGTGCTTTTCTCCTTATAAAGAAGTTAGAAGGAAAAATCCCTATCCACTTGAGAAACAAGGGCTGAGATTAAATCTCTTACATCAGATCAATGATGAGTTTCACTTTAATAATCATTACATTTACATAGTTCCAAAAGGGGCGGGGGGCGAAATTCCCCTAATTTGCCCAAATAAAAGTGTGAAATACATAGCAAAGGGGACGCATACATAGTGTTGAGTCTTCTAAGGCTCCCCTTGACCTCCTAGGGACCGGATACAAGACATAATAACACATAAAACATGGTCCAAGTGATAAAAACGTGGTACAAGTGTGCCCAAGCTAGCTGATGTCGGAGAGAAGGGATATTTCTTGAAACCAAATTGTTACCTGGTTAAAGACTGGCTCTGGATGTTTTCAAAATTTGAAAAGAAAATTTCTCATTGGACAAACAGGTTTCTTTCCATGGGAGGTAGGCTTATACTTATCCGTGCTGTTCTTTCCAGCATGTCTGTCTATTGGATGGCTTTGGTCCCGATTCCATCTTCTATTCTAGATAAGCTCAGAAAATTAATATTTTCCTTTTTATGGGGATCTTCTGATAAGACTA
>LPNX011067632.1:74382-121966 GCA_001517045.1 Pseudotsuga menziesii
CAGAAAAGGCATCTGGAATCTTCTGATTACCACTAAATATATGAAAAATAAGCCTTTTTATTTATGGCTCAGGGATAAGAATTTCAATTATTACAATGCATCTATTATCTGGAAGGGCTTCATTGCTACCTTAAAATGGATTGGCAAAGGAATTTCCTGGCAAGTTGGTAATGGTGAATACATTTGCCTGGGTGCTAATCCTATCGTGGGTATGGGATCCTCTTTTACTCTGCCTAGAGGATTGAGAGAATATTTAGAGGATTATGGCATTTGTTCCTTAGCTCAGGCTCGCAATCTTACTCCAAATGCCAAAGGTTACTGGTTCTCTGCTGACGATCTTGATCTTATTGGTGAGTGGAAGCCTATTTGGGAAAATTATGTTAGGGGTCTGGAATTTGGACGTATTCAGTTAACTGACCAAATTGATTCCCTAATTTGGACTCATCATAAGTATACTGGGCCGTTATCTGCTACTGAAGGTTATTCTTGTATTATTCCAAATAGTTGTTCAGAATAAAATGACAAAGTTCTGAAAATTCTGTGGACCTTGTCTATCCCTCTGAAAATAAAATGTTTTACCTGGTTAATGATATTTCAAAAGATATTAACTTGGGAACAATTGCAGTCTAGAGGATACAATGGACCCAGTCGTTGTATTCTCTGTGAGAATAATCTGGAAGATATCCAACACTTATTTTTCTGTTGTCCTTTCTCTGTCCGTTTATACTCTTATTTTGAGGAAAAATTCAGATGCTCTTTCCCCATCTACAGTTCTGTACACTCCTTTTTGGATTCCTGGTTCTCTAGTATTTCGAAATCTGCCCCTTATTTCTACTTGCCTCTGTTTATATTTTGGGGAATCTGGCTCACTAGAAACTTCGGCCTTTTTGAAAATAAAAAGCCTTCCCTCTCAGCTTTGATTGCTAGAATTGATAGCCTGCTAAATACTTTCCCTGTGCCTATGAAATTTCATAAATCTCGCATTATTGGTCCAGACCCAATTAAATGTTTTCCATGTGGATATTTTGATGGTGCTGCAGTAGATTATATTGGAGGATTAGGTTATGTGATTTATATAAATGATTATCATTTTTTCAGTTTTTCAATGGGCTGTGGTAGAAGCTCGAATACTAGAGCAGAATTATTGGCTTGCTGGGCAATTCTAAAAGTCAGTTTTCTAATGGGTATTCCTATACAGCTGATTTATGGGGACTCTTTGGTTATTATCTCATGGGTAAATAGCATTTCTGCACTTGATGTGCCTTCTCTGATGCACTGGTGTCGCGACATTAGACTTTTACTTCAAAAGGCCCCCCCGGTGACCTTTAGACATACATATCGTGAGCATAACATGCAGGCAGATGAACTCTCTAAACAAGGCATGAAGTTGGATATGGGTCTTGTTTCATTCTCAGAATCTTTGGATGGATTGATTGTAAAACAAGGATTATTAAATCTCTTTTAGAGTTGCTGAATTTTTTACTTCAACATTGGTTCCTGCTATTGATGATTTCTACTTGTTGTTCCATGATGAGTCCTTCCTGTAAGCATGCAATGCTTTGATTTTGTATGGCTGAAGTTCATCTTCGATATTTATCAGTATTTTCTGACCTGTATATCAGGGATGATGAGTAAAGTCTGCTATGATCAGACTTTTTCCCTTTGCTTTGGCTGCGGTTTATGTCATTTATTTGTTGCTGTTGGTATTGGGATCTGGAACTTATATCGCAAATTTGTATATGATATATTTGCTGCTCTGTATTGATATCTACTTTGATAGATGCATGGACATGGGAACAGGGAATCATCATTCTGATATTGTAAAAGATGTCTTTGATTCATATGAATAACAAAGACTGGTATTTTTTCCTCTGAAAAAAGCTAGCTGGTGTGATTTTCCTTAGATGGATGGTTAAGAGTGGGGGCCACACAACATGAGAAAAGTGTGCCCTATGAAGTATAATGTATTTCCAACATACAATAAAATTAATCCCGTGCTGATTTACCTCTCAATTTACCCTTTGGTTGACATTTGTAAGTCATTGTATGCTGATTTTTTATAATTAATTATGTTGATAATTTCCAGATTGCAAAAATGCCCAAAAATGATATTTTCTCGTGCGTGTTGAGTGCATGAATGAATTCATAGGGACCAATTCCATTAGAGACATGTACTTTCATGCCCTAGAGCACCCCATATATGATCTGGTATTAAAATCCACACTTAAACATTAAATTATGGCCAGTAATAAACATTAATAATTAAAAATTTCACGATCCATGGCCAATAGCTACTAATTTCAACAATACAATTTCAAACTCTTGGATCCAAAATTTTCTCAAGGCCTATTTTTGGGCTAGTCAAACTAATGAAAAATGTGGTTGAACCATAAATGTGCATAAAGATCAATGTCCATGCATGAATGGAGTTAATAAAACTCATCCTTTGCATATATTGGTTGTAGACTTGAAGACAAGTAGTAATATACAATGGTGATCAATAATGCAAGACAAGCATACAACACGCGACAAAGTAGGACTAGTAGCGGAGTGCCAATGAGATGTTGATCATACAACTATTTTCACATTCACCCCTTTGAAGAGTAGAGTCCAACCCTCACTATCCCTCGGTAAAGTGGTAAATACTAGAGCTCGGTTAATGGGTGTTAGTGATGAGCAAACTCAGTGGTCACTTAGAGGAAGGTGGGAAAAGGGAAACCAAAGCGACATGTGAAAGATAGGAAAACACTAAGGAAGGGCATGTCTCACATATGCGTATAAGGCTTCAGATATCGCCATTAGATTATATCAAGCACCTACAACTCACTTCCAAACCTGATTCAGGCTCAATGAGGATATTTTTTAGAACCCTTGTGTTGAGTACACAAGTGACTGTAATTTGATGAGGTTCTAGAGGGCACCTTGAATTAGTGGTCCCTTAGTCTATCTCCCATCTGTGACCTTGGGCTCTATGAGGAATAACATTACATTTCTTTCTCATGTGCCCTGTAGTTATTTAGATTTTGAAAGTGTTTCACATCTGCTTTTACTTGTCCCTTTTCATATATTGGCACTCTTACGATTTTACATGTGCTAAAAAGCACAACTATTTGCAGCTTTCATCAAGGGTAATTTTAATTCCATTTTAATAGCCTTTTGTCTTGCATTTCATTTAGATATAACATGAATCACGCATATGCATGTAATGGTGGTAGGACAACTTGCTTGGAGTAATAATGGGGACACTTCCACATTCTAGAATCGAGACAAAGTTCAAACATGGAGTCCTATCACTACACAAAGGTCACAGTGGGGAAAAACTCTTTGATCACACCAATCATTTTCATAGCCACGGGTTAGCCTACTGCATGATAAATGGAAGAAAAGTGAGGGTGGTGCCAATAGATAAATGAGAGATGAACTCAATTATCAAAGGATAATCCTACCGACAACCATACATCTAACACAACTTTGACACTACATCCAATGTTCCCAACTTACACTCAAGAATATAATGATCACCAATAACATCACTACATGGCTAAATTCAATCTACTAATATAAGCAAAAGATAACCATAATACATGATCAATCACATATACTTTCACTTGATTTGTCTTTGATGCATTGGCAAAGCTAGGAAAACTCATCAATCACATGTGTTTCTCTGGCACAGCATAGACCATGACATAGCAAGCCTCCCTCAGGGATTAGCAAGAGGTTCATCTGCAAACAGAACTCTGATAGACTACTCTGATACTCTGCATCTACTTAGTCATGATCGCTACTGACAAAAGTAGGATCATCTCAATGTATGATTGTCTCTGGTATGGTACAAAAATTATCTACTTTATCATGGTAGCCCTAATACTATGGATGTGATAACATATAGCTCTAGCTGAGACAAGTTCTCTAAGGGAGAGAGTGCTTGAGAACCTTGGAATCTATGGTCCGTAGCACCCCTCTCATCATCAATGAACATGCACACAAAATATGTCTGCACCATCTCCAAACATAAAATATTTGTCCCTGCATAGTGGAGACATTCTACCAATCTCTGTAGACCGCATATACATATATATAGAGAAACAAATGATGCTATAAAGTAAAGTACTAAAAAGGAAATGCTGAAATAAAACAATTGAAAGCAAATCTAATCTAACAATTTTATTGAATGAAAGTAAACAGGAAAACTAACTAGATTGACTAGAGTCTAAAACAACAGCTAAAAGCAAAGCAAAGAAAACTAGATGCTTCTTAATGGAGCTTATTCATCCTAACTACCCTACTCTGACAAGTCCAACCGGTGCTAAGTGAAATCATAGATCCAATTCAACCATTCATCACGTAGATCAATAGTTCTTCCTTGATGTTCTTCAACAAAATAAGTCAAAATTAGATTAGAGATTGATGAATTTAAGTTCATGGTCCTCTTGACTTGCTCAAAATTCAAGAAGGATCATAATGGTGCAAAATAGATTCATGCCAAAATTGAGATTGACCCTTGCAAATCTCATCGCTGATAGGATCATAAAATTAATGTAAGTTAATCATTGAAGGAAGAAAAGGATAAGATACTTGACTTAAACCTTCTTGGCTTATGTTGTTTTCCTCATCTACTATACTAACATATTCAATTATGTTCACATGATGGCAATGATGATGATGATGATAATGATCGTGATGATGATGATTATGCTAATGATGATGACGATGAGGATGATGATGATGTTGAAGATGATGGTGATGATGATGATGATGCGAATGATGATCATGAGGATCATGAGGATGATGGTGATGATGATGATGATGTTCATGATGATGGACGCGATGATGATGATGATGAGGATGAGGATGATGACGATGATGATGTCAATGATGATGATGATGATGATGGCGATGATGATGATGATGATGATGCTAATGATGATGATGGTGATGATGATGTTGATGATGATGATGATGATGATGATGATGATGGTGGTGATGATGACGATGATGATGATGGTGATGATGATGATGGTGATGATGATGATGATGATGATGGTGATGATGATGTTGATGATGATGGTGATGATGATGATGGTGATGATGATCACATGTCAATGATGATGACGATGATATGATGATGATGATGATGATGATGATATCAATGATGATGATGGTGGTGGTGGTGGTGATGGTGATGATGATGATGATGCTAATGATGATGACAATGAGGATGATGATGGTGATGAGGATGATGGTGATGATGATGGACATGACGACGATGATGATGATGATGATGAGGATGATGATGTCAATGATGATGATGATGATGGCGATGATGGCGATGATGATGCTAATGATGATGGTGATGATGACGATGATGACGACGATGATGATGATGATGACGACGACGACGATGATGATGATGATGATGGCGATGATGATGATGATGACAATGATGAGGATGATGATGATGATGATGGTAATGATGATGTTGATGATAATATTTATGATAATAATGATGATGATGATGACCTATGTTGCTTTATTTTTCTTACCTTTTATTTTTCCTCGACCTCTGTTGCTTCCATTGCCTTTGCCCATGCCTCTCCTCAAACTTCTCCCTATTATTCTTCTTGATATAAGAATTTGGTTGATCTACCATGATTCCATCACCGCCATCGTTTACTACTGTAGTTGAAGGCCAGTCTTTCTCAAGGTTACTACCTGGAGAAAACGGTACAGGATTTACCCTAGCATTGAGTCTCGTGCTTCTCCTGGCACTTCTTGTAATGAAAATGTTGGTGGGAGTCCCAAGATCTCCACTGCCCTTTCGATGACTGTTGACTATTTTGCAATTCACCGACATATTTTTATCCTCGGAATGTGGATATGTTGGGATTTCCTCAACAGCCGAAGACACTCCTACATCCCGTGACCTGAGCTTTTCCATAGCGCACAGTAAAGATATCTGATAAAGTCTATCAAAGTTCGTCCCCTAGCTTCACAGTAGGTAAAATGAAAAATAATACTCAAATATGTCAATTCAAGGGAATTTCACATAACAAACGAAACTGCTTTAAACATCAATAGAAATTTGACATCCTCAAAAGAATCGTTGAAAATTGAACCAATTATTTTGAAGCTTTAACGAAAAATCCACCAATGCCATAAAACTTGAGCAGCTAACTATTTTTTTCCTTGAGATATGTCCGTTTATAAATCCAAAGACCAAAATGTCCTTAAGAGTATAAAGAAAGTTAGGTTTTGTGTTAAGATTGATATCCACTTCTTGTGCCTTGGATGTTCTTGGTTAAAAAGAGGGTATGGATGGTGGGGTTTTCCAAAAAAACCTTGTAGGGTGACATTTTGGTAGCACCATGATAGGTGGTATTGTACTACCTTTGTGCAAAGGGGGTGTAGGAGGGGTGGGGGAACTACTAAACCCAATGGTCAAATCAGTTAATGTAAAACCCAATGGCTAACAATATCTTTATGGTAAACAACTCACAACCTCTATTACATGTTATTGACTGCAATATCTCAAGTTTTGCAATATCCAGAAGTATTATGACATGTATCATCATCGTGGACATCGACATTGTCATCATCATCATCATTAATGCCATATGGTACATCAACATAATATTAATCATCATCATCATCAGCATTAAGTACATCAACAAAATCATCATCATCATTGTCATTGTGGTCACGCATATGTCATTAGTGTTCTTAATCACTAATCGACATTATGATTCATGTCATGTAATTATTAAGGTCAATTATATGTCGTTACAGTCATTTTGATGATAATAGGGTTGTTTAGATGTCGTTACAGACATTTTGGTGCCATTAGAATCAATTAGGATCCAAAAGTGATACCACATGCATAATCATCGTTGACATCCACATCCACATCGTCACCATCATCATACAATAAATCAACATCATTGTCAAAATCGTAGTCATCATCAATATAATTGCGATAATAATGAGCAAGGAGCCATACTACCTCACAAGAATGGATGATATAGTCTTATACTTATCGAATCATATCCATACACTCCACCATAGTTATCGTAATGCATCATCGTCATGTTTTTAGGGCCAATCATATGCCATTAGGGTCTATCAAATGTTGTTGGGGACACTCAAATGCCATTAGAGCAATTTAGGTGACATTAGGGTAATTTACCCCTCATTAGGATTAATCAAGATCCAAAAGTGCCATGATTACGATCATTTAGGTGCCACTATGATAATCAAGATACAAAAGTACTATCACTTGAATCATGATCATTGACATTGACATTGATATATTTGACGTTATGTTGGACGTTTTCTGAACACAATTCCTAGCTCTAAACCTAGTGCAATTCCTAGCGCGGTTTCTTTTGAAATTTCTGGCATTATTCCAGGTGTTATTCCTGGTTCTATACCTGCCTCTATGTTGGATGTTTTCTAGGCACAATTCCTAGATCTACACTTAGCGCTATGTTGAATGTTTTTCTTGTCGAAATTCATGGCGCAATTCCTGTCACTAACCTTGGATTAATATATGGTGCTATGTTATTCATGACATTTTTTTGGAGGTTATTCTTGGCGTTATATGGGATGCTTTTGTGGACGCTAATTGGGACATTAATTGGGATACTAATTGGGATGATAATTGTTATGCTAATTGAAACGCTAATTGGGATGCTAATTATCGTCCAAAATAGCGCCAACTTTTAAAAAGGGACGATAATTGAGATGCGAATTGCGATGCTAATTGGGATTCTAATTGGGATGCTAATTGGTACGCTAATTGGGACGTTAATTTGGATGCTAATTAGCATCCAAAATAGCACCAAATTTTAAAAAGGGACGCTAATTGGGATGCTAATTAGAATGCTAATTGGGATTCTAATGGGGATGCTAATTGGGACACTAATTGGAACGTTAATTGGGATGCTAATTAGCATCCAAAATAGCGCCAACTTTTAAAAAGGGACGCTAATTGGGATGCTAATTAGGATGCTAATTGGGACGCTAATTGGGATGCTAATAAGGACACTAATTGGGATGCTAATTAGAGTCCAAAATAGCGCCAAATTTTTAAAAGGGACACAAATAACAAAGCGCCATGCCGTGGAAAAGCGTTCACTTTGTCCAAAAAATGATGAAAAATACACTAAAAGCGATAGTGGACGTTAAAAAGGAAGCTAAAAGAGACATTAATCACAGGGTTTTGTTGTAGTGCATGGAAGTCTTGATGCTCATGATGATGTAAGAGTGGAATATTTAGGGTTTGAGGATTCAAACCCTAGGACAGGAAAGTATATTTGGAGGCCAACACTAGATTTTTCTTTCCACATACATATACGAATTAACATAGCTAGGGTGTGAAAACCTTGAGGAAGACAACCATGCTAATGTGGAGAGTTTGTGTGACACAATATTGTTGTTGAAGCCATGTTGAAGCCAAGGCGGACTTCTTAATGTTGGTGCTTGATAGTTGAAGATATTTGGTGGTGGATAGGGTTTTTATGATTTCCCTAGCGAGGGTTTTGGAGAGGTTGAAAAATTGTACCATCTTTGTGAAAAATTTATGGCATGTACATGTACTTAATTATGAAAAACTCATATATGAAGTTTTCATCTATCCAATACCAATGTAATTGCATATTTGATTTTCATCTTCAATTGTCTTCTTGATTAAGTAATTTTAAAAACTTATTGTTCATGCTAATTTGACATATTAAGGGTTGAAATTGTTGAGTGATTTGAAAAACACTTTAAACATAATACAACATACTTAATATTGTAAATATACAATAATTAAATTGATTTCAAATATGTTTTAGCTTTAGAAAAGGTGTTCCTAAAATACCTGAACCTTGTTGGGATACATTTGATATCCTTACTCTTGCAATTCATAGTGGATTGGGGTTGATGTAAAGTGAAATATCGTCCATAGATTTCTACTATAATTTATATTCAATATCATCCAAAGTTTGAATATTCATAAGAATTGAATATGGGAAACCTTTGGCGAGAAGTGAAATTTCAAAATCACATTAAAACTTAGAATTCTGAAATTTATACAAGTTAGCATGAATTTGCACTAAAGTCGACCTTTGTTGGCTAATGGCTTCTAATATGAAACTATAGCTCACATTTGGATTAAAGAATAACTTTAATTTAGGTCTTTGCATGAATCAATATAATTTTGAAAGGAATGGTGCTCCTACTAGTCCATAATATAGGTATTTAGAACAAAAGGAGTGGGATTCGATAGGGGATATGGAGCCAGAATGATATGTTTAGGGTGGATTTCATGTTGAAGACAACAACTATATAACAAGTCCTACCTCTATTTGAAGTTATTTAAATAGAGATAAATGAGGAAATCATTCTGAATTACAATATGAACAATTATGTATTTCAAGAATTAAGCAATGCAGTGGAGTAGTGAAGGCTACAGGTTCTTGATAAAAATGGGTTTGATAATTTGCTAGTCCCTTTCAACTTTGAACACTAACGATGCATGGCCTTCTTCCCTGATGGAGCTCCTTTTAATTTTAACTCTATACTTCCTTCAAAATTCCTTGTTGAAGATGCTAAGTCAATGGTGCTTAGTTGAAAATCCTATGTATTTTAAATTGGCATGGTGAGGCCCATCTGTTGCTTTGAATTCTAATGTAACCAAAACGTATATGCGATTTAAAATAAATTAATGAAAATATCACATTTGTAAATGTGTAAACACGCAGTCAAACACAAACTATGCCACAAACCTAAAAACACGACAAAAGAGTTATTTAAAGCAGAGATGGATGATATTCATTAATTAATATAGGTGGCAGCAGGCAGAGAGGAAAATTCAATGATAGTTGTGTCCTTTCCAACGTTTAGTCTTCTTAATCTTCCAGCTATTGCTTTTCTGTGTTTTTCTTATATTTTGACAGCCAAACAAAATAACTTCTGGCAAATCTCTGTTGTCGCTACAATTTGCAAATTACTGGGTTAGGTTCGAGTTGCTTTCTAATATAAGTTTTTTATAATAAAAAAACCTGAAAGAAGAAATCCATAACATTTGGCAAACTTCTGGAAAATATCTGTTGTCACTACAATTTGGAGATTACTGGGTTGGGTTCGAGTTGCTTTCTAACCTAGGGATTTTATAATGATCTTGAAATATAGTCGAAGTTTTGTGTAAAAACCTGAGTAGTTAGGGTCGTGTGCCTTCTCCTCGATTTTACCCTTGGATGCATCTAATATACACCCAAGGGTAGGATGTCACACCCCCAAAATCTTCAAGGGTGAACTTTCCGTCCCTCAATAGAGTTTTGGGTGCATCCCTTATGACAAGGACATCTCTAGTTTGTTAGGATTGTGTTGATACAATTAATAACAAATAGATATCCATTCTACTACACGTGCAACTTGGTATAAATCTATTACAATGTCACTTTGCATAGTTCTAAATATATGAAGACACATGCAATATGATTTACTATGCAGGTTCAAATAGCACTTTTAGGAAAACATATGAAAATGTTGAGTATGTGTCAGACAATTAAGACCCCCATAGATAAAAGAGATCTCAACCTTGTTATGCATCCATCTAAATTTATTGGCCAACAATGTACAATTTCACGAAAAAAATCCACCAAGTCTCCTACTTAGACCCTACACAAACTCATACCCAAACCCAATGACAAACTAAATGGTGAATTACCAAAAACATAGTGCATTTAATCTATTCAGCCAATATGTATATCTATGTGTCTATAAAATAAAAAATTAGTTATCTATGCAATAATCTCTTTTATATACAACCCAACTTATTTATCCATATATATTTTATTCAAATTGAAATATTCAAAGAAGAAGATACTTTAAATAGAAGTTTTGCAGGTAGAACTGATTGCACATGAGAGACTTTTCCTAGTGATAAGTATCCACTATAGTTACCACCCTCAATTTGGGATATGAGGTCACATAGATACAATGCAAAATAGTTCCCCGTGACCTAATTTCATCTTAGAAAGTACTAATGCGTCCCAATGTTAAAAAATGGTGTGCATTCATGTAGAATCGTCCATTAGCAGTCACCCAGTGTATAAGACTTTCCCCATACCAATGTTGCATAGTAGCTTGACCATTCTTTTGTCAAAACTCTCATTTCCCAGGGAACCCTTCTTAACTAAGGTACAATTACAGCATAGAAATCCTACCCAGGCTACAATTTCAATAATGGTCTTCCTCAAGTCGTGCCACTGATGAAGAAAGAGATCATGGGGTTTCCTAATGATTGGATTTGGGCATAAATAACAAAACCAAATGTTAAAGAGTTGAACATAGTTTCGTGCTCATGTTTTGATTCCTTCCTAGGTCCATATGATCAATACATGGAAACCATATCTCAACATGATATTTAAAAAATACATAGTTGAAGGTGATTGGAGAAATCCAAAAATACTATGATGAATGGTCTTTCCACTGATTATGATGCATGAGGATCAATACTATGTTTGAAGACATTTTTTATTAGGCTATGTTATGAAGGGTTTATGATACATGCAAATTCTAACAATGTTTGAAGACCTTGTTCATTAGGTTGCATTATGGAGGATTTATGGCTCAGCTGCTATTGTTTCCAGCTCTTGATTCCTATTTTCTCATTGAGAACTGTATTATGAGGAATCACCACATATTTTGAGTCATGATGAACATGTAGGTAAATGTCACATTTTAGATCCTTCACCTACACAATTCCATGCATATTTGTTCACTTGAGGGACATCTCACCTTATCCCTACAACCAATTACATATGTGGAGGCATGCCACGTCACTAGGATCTAAAGTTGGATGGGAACTTTGCATTCTTAGACCACATATGATGTTGCATTGCTAAATTGCATGGGTTGATAGATTGGATGGGTGGAGTGATTGAGGAGAGGAGGCTCCTTTGACCACCATTTGTTCACATTTGGAGGAACCCTTTGCATATTGAAGAGGTTATTTCACACACTTGTATTCACAAGTGTCATGCACATATCTTGAGGAACACCCATTAACTATGGGGTCCCTAAGGTTTATCTCAAGCATGGTGCGGGGTTTCCACACACATTTTCGAGCACTTCACTCTACTTGCACATATTCCCAAATTTCTCAACATTTGGCCCTTGTTTGGAGGTGGTTGATGGTTTGGCATGTGGGTCCATTTTATTGGCACATGGTTTTGGGTTTTTTAATGCATATTTTGGAGGATCACTCCAACTTTTATTCATAGTTTCTCAATGTTCTATACTTTGGGGCCTTGATTGGAGGAGATATGGTGGTTATATATATGCATATATTCCCTTTGCACAAATTTTGAGTTTTCTCACCCTTGAAGAGGTTATAATGACCAATGGTCCTTTATTGCATTTATATCATTGCATCCATATTTATGGGGGAAGTTTGTTGTTTCAATAGAGATCACTCTAGCTTGTTTTACTATTTTGGGTAGTTAGTCAACATCTCTAGGTGGTTGGTTCCCTTATCTAGAGCACTCCCTTAGACCTTTCATTTGGGCATAATTTGAGGTACCTTCTTGATGATACCTCTATAGGAGGTCATGACACACATCTCAAGAAGGGATTTTACATGGTCAAACAAGCCTAATTCTAGAAGGTGTTTTGCACATGAGGACAAGTGGCATGCGTACTTACTTGTCTTAGTACTTCATTGCTATTTATTTGAATTTTCTTTATAGTATGTTAGGAGATATTATTTTATTCTTCTAGGTTAAATAATAGGTCTAGAACTTGTTTATTATTATTTTATTGTTGAGGGTTTTGAGCTAGATCTTTGTATAAAAAAAACTTCTTCATTGTATTATAATCCTAGGAGTACTATCATTCAACCTAGTCTCAGATAGCGTGTTATTACATGCTGTGATATAAAACTAATGCTCCATTTAGTGTGAATGCTCTCATTTACTAAAGAGTGGTAACAATGTTATCATAACTCTTGAAGACGGGCTATGCATAGTATAACTTCATGTATTCCTTTATTAGGGATTTTAGTTTTCTGTCACGATTTTTGAATTCCTAAACTAGCACATTCACTTCCATGACATGCATCTAAAGTCTAAAGTGTAACCCTAATTTGAGCATGTTGCTCACCATTCTTCCAACTCATCTTGCTTGCCAATCTGCCAACTTTGTGTGTTTTGTGGAGTTGATGAAGACTATGTTGTTTGTGTATTTGTGATCTCTATCTAAATCATTTGTGGAGGGACTTGAATATCGATTGAATATTGTGAACTATGTGTTGATGCTATCTCTAGAGGAGCATGATCCCATTTGTGGAGCACGAGCCCTATGGAAAATCTTGTGATATGAAGTTTGATTATGGTTAAATTGTGAATATCTCTGGTTTAAACACCCTAGCACCTAGGGATGAAATATACTATCACAACATTCCCAAAACCCCTTTGTGAGTCAACCTAAGAAAAAATTGACTCCAAACCCCATTATGAGTCAACCTAAGAGTCCAAGAAAGGTTCATATTGTGTATAAGGAGGTGATGTTTACCCGTTGAGCCATGAGAAATCCTTATCCTTTATTCAATATTACTGCTTGGATGCAAAACTGTCACCTGTCAAATGATTCTCCTTTCTTCAATAAGAACCTTGAGCTGGAAATTGAAATGTGAACCGTGAGCTTGAAATGGAATAGTGAGCTCCAAATCGAAACTGTGAACCATGAACTGGAAATTGAAATGATAACCCTGAGCTACGAATGAAAATGTCAACTGTGAGCCAGTCCAAATTGCCAAAATGATAACCATGAGGTGTGAATCAAAATGTCAATTGAGAGCTAGTAGAAAATGTCGAAATGATAAACCTGAGTAGCGAAATTGCATAAAAATGTCTGAAATTGCATATAAATGTCCAAAACCTCAGCCGCGAAATTGCATATAAATGTGCAAAATGTCCAAAATTTTCACATTGTATGGATGAATTTTTTTCAGCTAACCCAATTTCCCCTTTACACCTTCATTCCCGCTCGTGAAATCCCAAAGTTCATCAAAGAAGGTTTGAGGTAAACTTGTGGTCCTGCCTACCAAGTCCATGATTATAAATTTATCAAAGCTAAATTATGCGCATCCACTTCGAACTATTGAGTAAGGGATAATAATGAAATAATTCATTACTTGATTTTTAATCTAAGAAACTCAAAAATCACTTAGAGTGAGAAATACAATGTGCACAAATAAGAAAATTGGTTCCAAATTTTAGATTTCATTATACAACTTTTAACTTAGGTCAATTTTTTCCAAATTAACAATCCATTATAATATAGAAATCGTTCATCAACACCTTTCTTTTACCAAATTGTTAACATACATAAACTTTTCCTATATGTTTCACATACATGAAACATACTAAATTATTACCAACAACAACTCATTTAATGATCATAAAATTTCAACTTATTTAACAATTTACATCTTAGAATGATGTACATCTCGTAATAATAATATCTAGAAAAAATAATAAGTACTTATATTTTCCAAGATCAAGATTCTAAACTGATTGAGAGTGAGCATTTTCCCACCCAACCATAAGAAATCTAGGAGAGGAAAGTAGGTTATCTACCCTTAAAAGAAGGTTTTAACTTTATGTGAAGTAAAAAAACATATTTTAAATATTACATCTCATTGTCGCACTATTTTAAAAATATCTTAGTATTTTTTATTATATGTATGGCCATACAAATTATGAAAAATAGGCTTTCTTATTTCCATTTTTTTGTTTTATTATTTTATTTTTAAATTCATGGTTTTAAAAAACCACAGGAAAAAAATAAAAGTAAAGTGAAAAGCAATTCATAAAAGTTAATGATTTTAAGAAACAATAACAAGAAACATATATGTGATCACCATGCTGATCTCGTATGAAATGATGAAGATGATGATGATGATGATGAAGAAGATGGTGATCACCATGTTCATCTCATAGGAAATGATGATGATCATGATCATGATGCTGATGATGTTGTTGACAACGACGATGATGATTACAATGATGATGATGATGACAATGACGACGATGACGATTACGATGATGATGATGACGACGATGATGATGATGATGACGGATGATTGTTAAGTCTGGAAACCATCCCACACCTTCAATGCATGTGTCTATTCTAACATTGCGTAATTTTACACCATCTCGGCACATACATAAAAAAATTCTTCCTTGGCCCCACGCAGCACATTAATTAATCTATAGGTATGGTTTTTGTTGCTCGATTTGTTAGTGATGGACATGTTTGACAATGAATATGACCATTAATTAGTTCAAAGATATTATGATGATGAGGATTATGATGAATTAATTCACGAATATCAGCTTGATGAAGTTGGTGATCACCTTGTTGATCTCATATGAAATGATGAAGATGATGATGATGATGATGACGCTGATGATGATGTTGATGAGGACGACGACGATGACGATGACGACGACGACGATGATGATGATGATGATGAAGATGGTGATCACCATGTTCATCTCATATGAAATGATGAAGATGATGATGATCATCATCATCATCATCATCATGGCGTTGATGATGTTTTTGATGATAACGACGACGTTTACGACCATGACGACGACGACGATGAAGATGGATGATTTTTGAGTCTGGAATCCCTCCCACACCATCAATGCATGTGTGTAGTCTAACAATGCCAAATTTCACACCATCCTGGCACATACATAAACAATTTCATCTTTGGCCCCACTTAGCACATTAATTAATCTATCTATAGGTATGGTTTTTGTTGCTCGATTTGTTAGTGACGGACATGTTTGACAATGAATATGAAGATGAATTAGTTTATGAATATTATGATGATGAGGATGAGGATGATGATGATGATGATGATGATGATGATTGTTAGAAAACAGGATCGAAAAGCAATAACAGATATATATTTAAATCATTAAACAATATGCAAAACACATTAAACACATTACAGAGAGACACATATATAACGTGGTTCACCCAAAAGATGGGCTACGTCAACACATAAATTGGCAGTCCTTTTATTACCGTCCAAAAATATGAAGGGATACAACTTGAAGCAACACCGCTGCACTTCCTCTTCACACTCTCACAGTCTCTCTCACACAATCACAGAGATTGTTTACAATGCTACAATATAATACCATACCATACACAACCATATTGCAATGCTTTTCTTTTATAAGGGAAATACCATGGGAAAATACTATGGTTAACCCAATACCATGGGTCCACAAAACTGTTGGCCAACAAACATCCCAAACCCCCTTTTTTGGGGCGCTGCCCTGAACCCCAAAGTTGGGGAACGAGTGTACAGTAAACCTGGGGTACAAACACGACTGAATAACATCTTTGAATCTTGAAGATCGGGCTCCACAACCAACAATCTCCCACTTGGAGACTGATCACAGCGACTCCACTGCTACTGCACTTGCTGGACTATGCTTTGGACCTTGGACTTGGAAAATTTCTTATTTCCACCTTCATTCTTGAAGGCCAACAGAAACTGAGCAGAAACTCAATTTCTCTCTAGTTAGTCCCTTTGTCAACATGTCTGCAAGATTCTGGCTATTATGTATATTTTCTAGTTTTAACAATTCTTCATATAGAACAGATCTTATGAAGTGGTACTTGAGATGTATATGTTTATTATTCGAATCAAAGGCTAATTTATTTGCAAGATGAATGGAACTATGGCAGCCACTGTACAACCTACTATTATTCTGCTTCTTACCCAATTCCCCCATGAACCTTTGCAACCAAATCATCTCCTTACTAAACTTTGTAGCAGCAACATACTCTTCTTCCATTGTTGAAATTGCAACAACCTGTTGCAGTTTTGAAATCCAACTTACTGTTGTTCCACCCACAGTAAACACATACCCTATGGTTCTCCTCCTGCTGTCTTTATCGTCGGCCATATCTGCATCAACATATCCCTGTAGAACAGTGTCTGAACTTCCAAAACATAATGCATGAGAAGTGGTACCTCTCAAATACCTGAGAGTCCATTATACTGCTTTCCAATGCTCTTTACTTGGATTATTCATATAACTTCTCACAACTCCCACTACATGTGCAATATCTAGTCTTGTGCACACCATGGCATACATCAAGCTTCCAACCGCTAATGAATAGGGAATCCTGGACATGTAATCTATCTCTTCCTGTGTCTCTGGACACATCTCCTTACTTAGTTTGAAATGGATAGCTAAATGTGTACTAACTTGTTCTGTATTCTAAACCTATGCAATACCTTTTCTATGTACTCACCTTGAGACAACGTCAATTTGCGATTTTTCATGTGTCTTGTTATTCTGATACCAAGGATTTGCTTTGCAGCACCCAAATCCTTCATCGCAAATGATTTAGCTAGTTTTATTTTGAGCACATTTATATCCTACATGTTAGACCTTGCAACAAGCATGTCATCCACATATAATAACAAGATAATATATCTTCTGCTGTCTAGCCTCTTGAAATAAATAGAGTGGTTAGAATGACATCTATCATAACCTTGTTATGTCTTAAACTTATCAAATTTTAAATACCACTACCTTGGAGCTTGCCTCAAGCCATACAAGCTCTTCTTCAACCTGCAAACTAAATTCTCCTTCCCTTTGACCTCATACCCCTGTGGCTAATGCATATAAATCTCTTACTCCAAATCCCCATGGAGAAAAGTTGTTTTTACATCTAATTGTTCCAGATGCAAATCTTCTACCACCACTAGACTTAAAATAGTTCTAACTAAAGTCATTTTAACACCAGGAGAAAATATTTCATCAAATTCTATACCTTTATTTTTTGCAAACCCCTTTACAACAAGTCTATCCTTGTACCACTTATTGCCTCCATCTTCTTCATTCAACCTATTAACCCATTTGTTCTACAATGCCCTTTTTTCTTTAGGAAACTGAACAAAATCCCAAGTCAGGTTTCTTACCGGTGACTCCATCTCCTCATTCATTCCTTGCTCCCACTTCTTTCTAGTTTCTACCTGCATTGCCTCTTCATAACATTCTGGTTCACCAGAATCAGTCATCAATAAATAATATAGTGAAGGAGAGAATCGTTCAAGGGGTATACTTAACCTGGTATATTTTCTTATAGTTGCAGGAGTTACATGTACCTTCTACTATTCTTGATTTTATGGCGCCTTTGGAACTTCATTTTCTTTGATTTCATCAAGCACTGTGTACTCTTTGTTTTCCTTTCGACTTTCTTTCCCTGCAACTGATCTTTGTACATAACCTTTTCATTGAATACTACATCTCTACTCCTAATGATTTTGTGATTTTCAAAATCCCATAAGCGATAACCAAAATCATCAACCCCGTATCCAATAAAGGTACATTTCTTGGATTTAGCTTCAAGCTTTGTTCTATCATATTTATCAATATGGACAAATGATTCACAACCAAAACTTGTTCTCAGAAATGAGTATTTTACCTGTTTACCTGTCCATGCCTCCTCTGGAATCCCATCATCCGAAGCGCTTGAAGGCCCTCTGTTTATTAAATAAACAATAGTTTTTATAGCATCAACCCAAAATTGTAAGTGAAACCCTACATGCAATCTCATACACCTTGCACACTCCATGATAGTTCTGTTCATCCTTTCTAACACACCATTTTCTTGTGGTGTTCTAGGGACTGTCTTCTCTCTACGAATCCCATTGTGTGAACAGTAACTATCAAACTCCTTGATGCAGTATTGATATCCATTATCATATTTGAGACATTTCAACCTTTTTCTTGTCTCATTCTTAGCCAAATATTTCCACTTCTTAAAAGTATCAAACACATCCGATTTCTATCTAATGCAATAAACCCAA
The DNA here is from genome assembly GCA_001517045.1 of Pseudotsuga menziesii. Lineage (NCBI taxonomy): Eukaryota > Viridiplantae > Streptophyta > Pinopsida > Pinales > Pinaceae > Pseudotsuga > Pseudotsuga menziesii. Next base: position 93,284 of record LPNX011067632.1, read on the forward strand.
GTTTTTCTAGTTGCATCATCAATAAAAGTAACATAATAACAAGAGACACCAAGAGATTGTACCTAAGATGGTCCCCATGTATATGTATGAACAAGCTCTAACTTTTCACTCTTCTTTTGTTTCCCAACCCTAAGAAATATAACTCTCTTTTGTTTTCCATAAACATAGTTCTCACATAATTCCAAACTTGCCTGCTACAGATCTGGAAGTAGTTTCCTGGAGTGGAGAATCTGCATCCCCTTCTCACTCATGTGGCCAAGCCTATGATGCCACAACACCGCACCTGTTTCTGTGGAAGCTACAGAGATAGAATAATCAATATTATGAGGACATAAATATCACGTACCTACCCTATCTCCTTTTGCTATTACCAGTGATCCTTTAGTGATCTTCCACCATGTTTCTCCAAACGTAGACAAAAAACCTCTATCTCCCAACTTCCATGTTGAGATCAGATTTCTTTTCATAGCAGGAATGTGCCTTACATCTTTTAGCATCCATTCACTTCCATTATTTAACTTAATCTGTACCTTACCCTTTCCAACAATTTTACATGGTTCATCGTCCCCCAATAAAACATGTCCAAAATCACCTTGAACGTAATCATGAAATAATTTCCTATGGGGCGTAGCATGACATGAAGCCCCTGAATCTACTACCTAGTAATTGCTAGTATTATCTAACGCAAGAATCAAAGCATCTTGTAACACATCACCTGCTAAATTCACTTCCTGAGTAGTATCTTGCTTCCTCTCACCTTTCTTCTTTGGTGCTCTGCAGTCTTTCTTTAGATGTCCTTTCTTACCACATTTTCAACACTCTATTTTTTTGGATATGGACTTGGATCTTCCCTTTTTAGACTTGTTGTGATTCCCTGGACTCCTTCCTCTCTCATTTTTTCTCCCTCTTCTCTCCATGTTCAACGCATTACCTGATGTCTCACCTGTGCTTTTTCTTCGCATTTCCTCACTAAGAATAACACCAATAACCTCATAAAACTTAATCGTGTTTGAACTAGGGATAGAGTTACTTGCAACCATGACCAAGATATTCCAAATTTCTGGCAATGAGCAAAAGATTAGAAGAGCCGTAACCTCATCATCAAAGTTCACTTTTACATAAATTAACTGACTGGTAAGTGTATTAAACTCATTTAAATGGTCAACAACAGATCCACCTTCTACCATCTTCATATTAAATAAACGCTTCATTAAAAATACCTTGTTGGAAGCTAAGGGTTTTTCATAGAGCTTACCCAATGCGCTCATCACACCCTCTATTGTTTTTTCTTTCGAAATATTGAAAGCCACCGACAAATCCAGGAACAACCATATTGTTCCCAACACCTTTCTGTCAAGAACCTTCCATTCTTTGTCCTTCATAGTCGCCGGTTGTTTTTCTTTTCCACCCAATGGTAGGTACAGATCCTTCTGGTACAGATAGTCCTCCATTTGCATCTTCCATAACTAGTAGTTTTGGCTGTTAAATTTCTCGACCCTAAACTTTCCCTCTTCTGCCATTGCTCCCACTTGAACCAGGAACCCTTCTTTCCTGAGAGTTTACCATCCAAATAGACCTTTTGGCTATGATACCAATTGTTAGAAAACAAGACCATAGAGCAATAACAGATATACAATTAAATCATTAAACAAGATGCAAAACACATTATAGAGAGACACAGATATAACGTGGTTCATCCAAAATATGGGCTACATCCACACAAAAATTGCCAATCCTTTTATTACCATCCAGAAGGATGAAGAGATACAACTTACAGTAACATTGCTACACTTCCTTTTCATGCTCTCACAGTCTCTCTTACACAATCACAAAGATTATTTACAATGCTACAATACAATACAATACCATACACAGCCATATTACAATGCTTTTCTTTTATAAGGCAAATACCATGGGAAAATACTACGGTTAACCCAATACCATGGGTCTATATATCGGGGGCGTTGCCCCTGAACCCCATTTTTCAGGGCACTTCCCCGAACCCCAAAGTTGGGGAACGAGTGTATAGTAAACATGGGGTACAAACACGACTAAATAACATCTCTGAATCTAGAAGATCAGGCTCCACAACCAACAGATGATGATGATGACGATGATGTTGACGATGATGTTGATGATGTTGATGTTATTGTTGATGATGATGATGACCATGTTGATATCACATGAAATGATGAAGATGTTGATGATGATGACGACGATGATGATGATGACGCTGATGATGTTGTTGATGACGACAATTATGTTGTTGATGATGTTGATGATGATGATGATGATGATGTTGATGATGATGACGATGACGACAACGATGTTGCTGCTGATGATGATGATGATGACGATGGCGATGATGATGATGATATGAAGTAATTAATTTGATCTAGGTTTATGTTTAATTGTAAAAATAACTTTAATGATGATGTTAATGATGATATTTAGGTTATGATGTTGATGATGATGTTGAATATGATGTTGATGATTACGATGATGATGATGATGACGACAACGACGACGATGATGATGAAGAAGATGGTGATCACCATGCTGATCTCATATGAAATGATGAAGATGATCATGATCATGATCTTGATGATCATGATGATGACATTGATGATGTTATTGATGGCGATGACAACGATTACGACGATGACGACGACAATGATGATGATGATGATGATCATTAGAGGAAATTTCAACTCAAAATGGGCCTTTTATCCATAATTCAAATTTCATGCCATCATGTGTTAGCCAATGAAATTGCTTTAAATTTGAAATACCTTATAGGTCTTAAACAAATTTTTATTATAAATTTGGGGATAGGTATCATAAAAAAAACTACTTTTTCTATTCGTATTTTCGACATATCTCTCTGCTAGTTTACTCAATTTTTTATCGGGAGATCTTGTTGGATGCGAAAATAAATTACGCATCCAACGAGTACCCACTCGACATACTTTTGATGGACCTCGCTACCCCAAAAACAAGAAATACTTGAAAAATGTGATGATGACATCATCATCACGTTTTTTAAGGTATTTCTTGTTTTTGGGGTAGTGGGGTCCGTCAAAAGTATTTCAAGTGGGTACTCGTTGGATGTGGAATTTAATTTCGCATCCATGGAGCTCTCCTGATCAAAATTTGAGTAAAAAAACAGGGAGATATGTCAAAAATACGAACAAAAAAGTAGTTTTTTTCTTTTCTTCCTCCAAAATTAAAAAAAAATATTATTTTATTATTTTAACTATTATTTTATTATTTTTCTTAGGAGGCCCATTTTGAGTTGAAATTTCCTCTAATGGATGACGATGACGACAACAACAATGATGCTGATGATGATGACGATGATGACGATGATGCAAATGACGATGACGATGACGACGATGATGATATGAAGTAATTAATTTGATCTAGGTTTATGTTTAATTGTAAAAATAACTTTAATGATGATTTTGATGATGATGTTTAGGTTTATCATGTTGATGATGATGTTGATGAATACGATGATGATGACGACGACGATGACGATGATCATGCTGATGACAATGATGATGTTATTGATAACGACGACGACGATTACAACGATGACGATGATGATGTTGTTGATGATGATGATTATGATGTTGATGATGGCGACGACGACGACAATGATGCTGCTGCTGATGATGAGGAGGAGGAGGATGATGCAGATGAGGATGACGACAATGATGATGATGATATGAAGTAATTAATTTGATCTAGGTTTATGTTTAATTGTAAAAATAACTTGAATGATGATGTTGATGATGATGTTTAGGTTTATGATGTTGATGATGATGCTAATGCTTACGATGATGATGATGATGATGATGACGATGATGATAATGATGATGATGATGACGACGACAATGACGACGACGATGACGACGATGATGAAGATGGTGATCGCCATGTTCATCTCATATGAAATAATGAAGATGATGATGATGAAGATGATGATGATGATGCTGATGATGATGTTGATGACGACGACGACGATTACGACGATGACGATGATGATGTTGATGATGATGATGATGATGTTGTTGATGATGATGATGATGATGATGATGATGATGATGATGACGACGACGATGACGACGATGATGCTGCTGATGACGATGATGTGGATGACGATGGCGATGATGATGATGATGATATGAAGTAATTAATTTGATCTAGGTTTATGTTTAATTGTAAAAATAACTTTAATGATGATGTTTAGGTTTATGATGTTGGTGATGATGTTGATGATGATTTTGATGATTACGATGATGATGACGACGACGATGATGATGATGACGATGACAATGATGATGGTGATCACCATGTTCATCTCATATGAAATGATGATGGCATTGACGACGACGACGACGATTACGACGATGATGATGATGATGTTGACATTGATGATGTTGACGATGATGATGTTGATGATGTTGATGATGACGTTGATGATGTTGATGACGATGATGACGATGACAATGATGACGATGACGACAATGATGCAGATGATGATGACGATGACGACGATGACAATGATGATATTGACGACGATGATGCAGATGACGATGACGCTGATGATATGAAGAAATTAATTTGATCTAGGTTTATGTTTAATTGTAAAAATAACTTTAATGATTATGATGTTGATGATTACAATGATGATGATGACGACGACGACGACGACGATGACGATGATGATGACGACGATGACGATGATGATGGTGATGTTGCTGCTTCTATTGATGATGATGAAGATGGTGATCACCATGTTCATATCATATGAAATGATGAAGATGATGATGATGATGCTAATGATGTTGTTGATGACGATGATGATGTTGATGACAATGATGTTGCTACTGATGATGATGATGACAATGATGTGGATGACGATGATGACGGTGAAGATATGAAGTAATTAATTTGATCTAGGTTTATGTTTAATTGTAAAAATAACTTTAATGATGATGATGTTGATGATTACAATGATCATGACGACGATGATGACAACGACGACGATGATGATGATGATGAAGATGGTGATCACCATGTTCATCTCATATGAAATGATGAAGATGATGATCATGATCATGACGCTGATGATGTTATTGATAACGATGACGACAATTACGATGATGACGATGATGATGTTGATGATGATGATGATTATGATGATGTTGATGACGTTGATGATGTTGATGATGATGACGATGATGACGATGATGTTGATGATGCTGATGATGATGACGATGATGCAGATGATGATGATGATGATGATGATATGAAGTAATTAATTTGATCTAGGTTTATGTTTAATTGTAAAAATAACTTTAATGATGATGTTGATGATGATGTTTAGGTTTATGATGTTGATGATGATGTTAATGATTACGACGACGACGACGATGATGGCAATGATGACGACGACGATGATGAAGATGGTGATCACCATGTTCATCTCATATGAAATGATTAATATGATGATGATGTTGATGATGTTGATAATGTTGTTGATGACGACGATTACGACGATGACGATGATGATGTTGATGATGATGATGTTGATGATGATGATGATGATGTTGATGATGCTGACAATGACAACGATAATGATACTGATGCAAATGACCATGACAATGATGATGATGATGATATGAAGTAATTAATTTGATCTAGGTTTATGTTTAATTGTAAAAATAATTTTAATGATAATGTTGATGATGATGTTTAGGTTTATGATGTTGATGATGATGTTGTTGATGACGACGATGACAATTATGATGATGACGAAGATGGTGATCACCATGTTCATCTCATATGAAATGATGATGATGATGATGATAATCATGATCATGATCATGATCATGACGCTCATGATGTTGTTTATAACGACGACAACGATTACAACGACGGCAACGATGACAACGACGACGATGATGATGGATGATTTTTTAGTCTATAAAACCTCCCACACTGTCAATGCATGTATCTTGTCTAACAATGCCAAATTTCACACCATCCCATGTCGTGTCTATTGACAAACATGTTTGACAATGAAGATGATGATGAATTTGTTTCAGAATATTATGATTATGAGGATAAGATGATGATGATGGTGATGATGACGATGATGACGATGATGTTGATGATGGTGTTTATGATGTTGATGATGATGTTGATGATGTTGATGATGATGATGATGATGATGACGATGATGATGATGATGATGATGACGAAGATGAAGATGGTGATGACCATGTTGATATCATATGAAATGATGAAGATGCTAGCGACGACGACGACGATGATGATGATGATGACGTTGATGATGATGCTGATGATGTTGTTGATGACGACGATGATGTTGATGATGATGTTGATGATGATGATGATGATGTTGATGATGATGATGTTGATGATGATGATGATGTTGATGTTGATGATGTTGATGACGATGACGACGACGACAATGATGCTGATGATGATGACGACGATGATGATGATTTGAAGTAATTAATAATGATGATGACTATGATATGACGATGATGATTTTTTAGTCTAGAAAACCTCCGACGCTGTCAATGCATGTGTCTAGTCCAACAATGCCAAATTTCACACCATCCCATGTCATGTCTAGTGACATACATGTTTGACAATAAACATGATGATGAATTAGTTTCTGAATATGATGATGATGATGATGATGATGTTGATGATGCTATTGATGATATTGATGATGATGTTGATGATGTTGATTTTGATGATGATGATGATGACGCCGACGCCGACGATGATGATGATGATGATGAAGATGGTGAAGACCATGTTGATATCATGTGAAATGATGAAGATGCTGATAATGACGATGATGATGGTGAAGATGACGTTGATGATGTTGTTGATGACAACGATGATGCTGATGATGATGTTGTTGATGATGATGATGTTGTTGATGATGATGATGATGTCAATGATGATGATGATGTTGATGATGATGATGATGACGATGATGATGCTGCTGCTGATGATGATGGTGACGATGATGCAGATGACAATGATGACGACGATGACGATGACGATGACGATATGAATTAATTAATTTGATCTAGGTTTATTTTTAATTGTAAAAATAACTTTAATGATGATGTTTAGGTTTATGATGTTGATGATGATGTTGATGTTGATGTTGATGATGAGGTTGATGATTACGATGATGATGACGATGATGTTGATGATGATGACGATGACGATGACGATGATGTTGATGACGATGACGATGATGATGATGATGACGACAAAGACAATGATGACGATGATGGTGATCACCATGTTCATCTCATATGAAATGATGAATATGAATATGATCATCATCATGACGCTGATGATGTTGTTGATGAAGACAACGATGATGACGATGATGAAGATGATTATTATGATGATGATGGATGATTTTTTATCTTGGAAACCCTCCCACACCCTCAATTCATGTGTCTAGTCTAAGCACACCAGATTTCACACCAAGCTGACACATACATAAATGAATTCATCATTGGCCCCATGTAGCACATGATGATGATGATGATGAAGATGGTGGACTTAAGTATTGAAAAAGAAAATGCCAAACAATATTAGCTGCAAAGACATTGAACATAAAATTAAAGTGGATAAGATTTAACAATCCAGTAGGTGGAAGCACATTGTTCACAAAAAAAAACTATTATTTTCTCTGCTCCTACATATATTCTCTTGCATATCATATGTATAAATTGTCCCACTGTAAAATCTGTTGGAATCATAAATTTGCAAATCCAAAATGATCATGATCTATTCAACCACAATCAAATGAATCATATATTTCTATCTTCAATTTGATGAAATTAATTGATTTTGCAAATCAAACTATATAATAATATTCAAATATTTGGATACTTTTCTCATATTATTTTAACCTTGTCTTTTCTCCTATGTGTAAATATATGATCTCATTAATGTTAGTAACTCTTTTAGAACAAATAAGATAAAAGAATATTTCTAATTAAATAGTTACCCTTCAATAGACTTCATCATCTTCTTCATCCAAGTCATCATCGAAGTCATCATCTGTATCATCAGATCTAGAGTCAACATTGTAAGGATTGGCCATATCATCATCATCATCTTAGTCAGTTACGATCATCATGTCATCATTGATATAATATTCATGGGCATTGTCTGCTACATCATCTGATTCAAATAATTCTTAGACATCTTCTTATGGATCATCATGATCATCTAACTCATGTTGATCATGTTGTTCATCATCCTCTTCTTCTTCTAGAGTACCCTCTTCATTACCTTCATCTAGGTTATACTTTATCATCCTTCCCCTTGGATCATGTCTCACAACAAATGACTAGCCCGCTTTTTACCTGGAACCTCTGAGTAAAATACCTATTCACATTGGCTTGGAAGAACACAGGGCTTCATTTCTAGCTCAAACAACCTTGTATTTACCATGGTAAATCCATTATCATGTTCAATAACAGTTCTTTTGGGATCACGTTGATTCAATCCTAACCTGTACCATTTGACAACGAACAGAACTACCTTGAAGGATTTAAATTCACACTGAAGAATATCTTCCAAATACCAATAGTATTAATTTTTTTAGAGTTCTGGATGTCTGTCACTTCTAGATGAAACATTGGTCACCTCAAAGACTGCAGATATCCCACAATCTGATGTTTTCTTTATCCAATTTTTGATGCAATATCTACAACCATTGCAGACCATAGCCTTATGGTGTTTTACCTACAACAAGCAATACACAAAAAGACTACATAATGATTCAATATTTATGATTAAGTGCATGTTTATGCAGCCATACATGGAAAAGAACAACATGTACATCAAAATGTAATTTGCAAAATAAAAGAATTAGAGTGATTTATTAATATGCTTGCCTTCTTATCTTTTAAACCATATGCTAAATCAATTTCCCTTTGTGCAAGATTTGTATCTCCATTTCGATGTGCTGCTTTTACCAATGAAGCCACACCTTCCCATGATATTCCATGACCCGATTGTTCGCATCGTTCAATCCATACCTTCATCCAGTCAAGATTGTTTGCAATGTATAAATGAATTGCATCCCACTCTCGACCAACTGCTTGATGACAATAAACATTAACATTCGAAACATATGTAAAATTTATGAACAAAGTATATGCTCTTAATTGATGCAATAAATTGAATATGCAATTAGAATATGTACAATATATATACATAATTTAAGTCAACGGTCAAATGAATTATATTAATTAGCATCCACTAGCTAATAATTACCTTTCACCTTCCTCGGTCTACCTTTTCCCTTCAGGTACTCCCCTTCAAAATTGTCATTGGAGTTCAGATCATAAATGCAATGTAAATTGAGCTTTAACACTAATTTAGGAAGATATTCATTAACATACAACATGTTTTGGTATACCATATATTCTTCCATCATAGATTTCTCAGCACGTGCTCGTTGTATCACCAAACCCTTCATAAATTTAAAGTGCCTCTCAACCATCCACATGGACCTTGAGTGCACAGGTCCACACAATTCAATCTCCTCAACTTGGTGTAAGAGGTTGTGTTCATGTGCATTGAAAACTGTCAAAGGTAGATGCTTCTGCATTTCACACATGAGATGACGAATTCTTCTCCTCCAATATTGTATATCTTCTTTATGGATTTATTTAGATGACAACCATCTACAAGTGACGCAAACCAATAACGATATTTAACAAAAAAAACATTAAAATACATAACATGAATTAGTGCACAAAAAAAATTTAAATTATACGAAGAATTAAAGAAACACTAAGCACATGCAAATAATCACTAGTTACCTCAGGTATTTCCCAAGATTATATATAACTTGTTTGACATTGTTGTCGAAATTGTCCGAAGAGAGAGAGAGGTAGAACATACTATATCAATATACAAACCACGTCATTTTTTAAACAAAGAGTAGACAAACAAAATAACAAATTTATGCAATAAAATAAAATTAAAAAATTAAAAAAATATGGACATAAGAATAATAATTACCTTGATGAAGACATTCCAATCATGTGTTTTGACCCCCGCAAAATCACTTTTCTTTGTTATGATATTCTTGAAGTTCGCACAAAATCCAGTGGGAAATTTAATTTTCCACATTAGTTCTTTTACAACATTACTTTGTTGCTCCGTAAGCATCCATGGAATTGATTTTATATTAATTTGGTCTCCGTTGCTATGAAATTGAATGATGTCTTTCATTGCATGGTTTCCTTCTTAAATGTCTTTGCAAACTTTCACAATTTTATCTTTCTCGCTCCTTAGCTCAAATAGTCCCTGTAATGTTTCAATCACATTCTTTCCAATATGCATTTTATCAAACAGATGGGCAATTTGTAGGTGCTCATAGTAGTAGGGAAACCTGTTGAATTGTATAGGATTACTTTTCATTCCTTATGGAAGCCCATTAATGCCTTCATGATCAGGAAGGACATCGTGAATATTCTTTTATAAATCAATTACATAAATCAATTATGGCCACTACAGTAAACAACACACACAAAAAAATATATAACAATTCATATACGATGATCCATATGTACTAGCTTGACAATTTCTATTATATTGCATCTTCCAAAGGCGAGGTTTCATTCTCAGTGATTTTAATGCAGTCTCTTGCTTCCCATTGAAAATATTTTTTTCGGTTGTTCTATACCTATGATTCTTAGAGAGGAAGTTCCTATACTCATCAAACACCTCATTTCTTAAGCTTTTTGAGCGACTATATTTGATCTTAGGACCACAAACTAGACATGCAAATTTTCCCTTTGTTTGAAGACCTATAATATATAGATATGGAATATCTATGTCAATTATAATTATATATAAACTATATTAACTACTTCAAATAATTAAATGCAATTAAAGTGGAAGTTAAAAATACAAACCACAAAAATGGGTTAACCCTTGGGCATCGTGTATTGTCCATACAACCATTGCATGGAATTGAAATTGCCTTTGTCGTGTTGGTCTATATACATCATACATACTGATTCCATTCCATAACTTTAGTGGCTTGTCTATAAGAGGTTCGATACATACATTCATATCTTTGACTTGGAACTTACCTGATTGATTTGAAGTACATATAAAATGTATAATAATAAGAACCATTAAGATATATAAACCATGCACAAGAGTAAAATTATATATATATATATATATATATATATGACATTATGAAAGAAAATACGACAAATGAGATGCCACAACTAATTTTCGATTTCTTATTATGAAAACACTGTCCTCCATTGTTCAATTGGGTGTGTAATTGTAGGTTATTCCAGCCCGGTTAAACTGTCTTCCTATAAAGAATGACCTAGTTGAAGCAAAAGTTTTACATGAACTTTGCTCAATGGTTGAGAGGTATGCCTAGAAAACATTGTAGTTAACTTAATGTTTGTTCTATTGGTTTTAGTTTCTATATGAGTGTATTTTGTTATGTTTGATCTAGCCCTATTTTGCATGTGTTATCTACTTCCTGACAGCAGATCTCATCCTCAACTTCTTGGCCCAAGAAATCAATATTTTCCAAAGATTGTTGATGTTTTTTCTGAGGTTTGCTTTTGAATTCTACTCGATCCTTACCTTGCATGAAGCATTTCACTCTTTTAAGGAGATAATTTTAGTGTAATTTACTATTGTTTTTATTTATTGTCTTTGTAGACTTTTTAGCTTTAACACAAGGAGCTTTGGGAGTGTTAAATTTTAAATAGGTGAAGGTTCTGGGCATGTTGTCCCATATTCCCTAGGTGTAGAGGCACATAATCTAACTATTGATCTAGGTGAGAGAATTGGTAAATTAGTTGAGCAATATGTTAATCAATGGAAAAATCAAGTGGATCTTTGTTTGAACTTTGAATGTGTTAATGCATGTTTTTTAATGAATATACAGAAGGACAATATTTTTCTGTAGAACTTGGATTTATGGAGTGCATGATCAAACTATAGTATATTTTATTGCTAATTCTTGTTTCCTTTTATAATCTATGTATGATGTCTAAATCACATGAATAAGCTTGGTACTTCTGCAAGTATTGTAGAGACTTCAAGTGTACTAGATCAATGGAAGAGAACCTTCCATATAGGCAAGATATTGGTGGTTCGATTCCTCCATACCCTATCTACAAAAAGAAAAGAATATTTGCAAGTAAAATGAGTAAATTAGTGACCAAAAAATGAGAGATAAGTGACAAACAAATGGGAGATAAGTGATCAAATAAATGACCAAAATCCGCATATAAATAACCAAATGACAGTTTTGATGGCTAATTCTTGGTCTCTTATCACCAAACATATGACTAGAGTAATGACCTAATATGCGACCAAATTAATGACCAGCCAACAAGCTATAAGTGACCAAACTACAAATGACCACCTTTTTGGTCTCATGATAAGAGACCGAAAATTATCCACCAACGATCGCCAAATAAAAAGTGGTCATTTATAAGCGAACTTTGGTCATTTTTTTTGTCACTTATCTCTCATTATGTACTAGTGTTGGTCTTGCTTCAAAATTTTCTTCCACGTGGCTATAAGATTCAGTATATTCTATAGAAAATTCAATGATATATCCTTCTTTCATGCCGAATAACAAAAAATCAACAGCTCTAGACCAGGTATTCTCAATATTTCATATCTCTTCTATCTTTTCTTCTATCCACACAACTGGAACAACGTAATCCACATGGTGTTTATCTTGGATTGTCTCTTAACCCATTCCCAAATAAAAATAAGAAGTTTGCAAAATAAAATTCCATGTATATATGAGTAGATGTACCTATGTTTCCAACTTTGAGGCAGAATTTGGATTCCTCTAGTCTCTTCTTACATGAATTCATCCTCATTTCCTTTCAACCATTCTTCAATATTAGCTTTCAACGGCTTCCACCTCATAGCTTGAACCCCACCAAAGAATTCCTATTAGGTCTCGACACAAGAACCATTGTCGGTTGCAGTCCATCAAACTTGAGGTTCAACTTAAATTACCAACAAAAACCCCACACGCACTAGATTTTTCAATACCCTGCGAATATATTAAGGTCTCACCCAAGATGCGCATAGGAAATTACGCAGAGCCTAAATATTTTTTGCATAAGGAGGGATGGTTTATTCTCACTCAACATATTTTCAGTTCTACCTTATCAATCTTCGTATTCATCTATACGAAAACATTTGACATCCATTTGACATACAATCCATAAGCATTCAATCACATAAACATTACATAGAACATAGATGGAAACAAGAACTTCATTCTATTACTTTGGCAAAATTTGGGATTTCCATACAGATCTATAAAACTCAGCTCAACAACTTAATCTTTTTCAGATAAACATTCTTAATGTCATGACAAAATTACATGCATAACATATCTTATACATAGAATAGAGATACTAAAACAATAACTACATCAATTGCTTCTAAAAAAGATTAGAACATGTTATATCCACATTAACTAGAGAACCTCAACCCTTTATAAAAATGAGCCTTATTTAGGCTAAAGTTCCACAAATTTGTAATTTGTTACTCGCACACAATTGCTAACTGATTATGTCCCTTCGGCTCGACGCACAATAACAAATCCAAAACTTGGGCATCAACACATGGCGCAACAATAAGGAAATATATTATAGCTTAGAAGCAAAGTATCAAGATTATAATCATAGACGATATTGAAGGAATTATAAAAAGGTACATGGATTAAGTGAAGTAGTTATATTAAGGAAGTGATTGAATACATCAATTAACTATCAAATAAAAATTGTGAAGAGGTGTATAACGTGTTGTGAACAATAGAATCCATGGATAATTCTACATTTTTTTTTTTGGAAAAATGTCCCTTTTGTTCAAAGGAGTGTCAATGTTTGAGGTCCACAAAAAATCATTTTGGCGCTTGCCCATTTTGTCACAAACTTTTTATTTCATGGAATTATCAATATGACAAAGAAATACAAATACATGAATTAAAGGGTGAACTAGGACATTATAAAGTGAACAATAAACAATCACAATTTGAGATTAAGAAGGGGACTTATTTTTATGAGTTAACATAGAAAAAATCATCTCCAAAAAAAATGAAATCAAATGTTAGATCAAGTTAATCAAGACCTTGAGAATAAATTATTAGAGAGGGATGAAGAAATATTACGCTTAAAAATCATAGTCAAAATTTACTAGCAAAAATCAAGAAGCCAAAAGAGAAAAAACAAGATGATAAAAATTTAGCATAAGAAAATCAAGATCTCAAAAAGAAATTATCCAAAAAAAAGAGAATAAAATTCCCACTCAAGGAACCTTAATTAGATATTGCTTGATAAAAATAAAAGACAACAAAATGGAGGGTATAGAATAAAAAATTAAAGACGACAAGTCACATAATAATGAAAATTCTTACACTTAAGGTGACATAGACATAATCATGACTTACTTACACACATTAAAAATATCAAGCATGATAAGAAAGATTTACAAGAAGAGTTCGATTGTAAAGTATCATTAGTAAACAAAAAAATGATGACCAACCCAATAAACAAGTTATTGTATGCTCAAATTTAGAAGAATGCTTATATTGACAAATGACTACAAACATCATGTGAAGATGGTCCCAAAGAACAATCACATTGATAAGTATGCCTTATCATCATCCAAATAATAAGAATTGATATATACCACAACGTGACCAAACCAACATCAAAATATATGTAAATAATATTTTTCTTTTAGACAGACAAACTGCACATGTGAAAAAGAAGAGAGACACAGTCGATATCTTGTTTCACAAGGCCACAAACTAGAAGTTCCATCCCAACAATGATTCAACAAAAAGTTCCAGTAAAGATCAAGTTAGTGTGGACATATTCATAATCAATGCAACAATTTTACTTGGGAATTCATAACTCATATCGTCTCATTTCATCAAGTGTCGCGGCTACCAGCACAGAAGATAACAACAAGGCATCATGAGCAAGAAAAATGGATGAGTCTTCCCATGAATTATGCTTTGAGGACAAAGCATTTTTAAAGGGGTGGGTCATGTTATAAGCCTAAAATATATCAATAAAGATAAATAAATAATAATAATAATAATAAAGGGATGCAACTATTTATGAAGAGTTACCAAGGTGCCCTTTAGGGATTATATTACATGCACTTTTTTATTTGTAATCATCTCATCATTTCATAGTATATTTATTCCTATTCTTATGGCTTCTTTTATGTTAACATATCTATTTTGGATATTTTTTGTATGCACCAGATTGGTTCGACTCAAGAGACATCTTGATCTCTTAATGAGTATACTACTATATCGGCCTTAATCCGTGAAGAGTCTAGTAAAACCTAGGTAGCATCCTCAAAATGAGGGGAAAGTACTTTGTGGGTTTCCCCAAGATATGTATTTCATGAAAATAAAAGAAAAACTCACCATTATAGATCTCATAGCATATCTCCCATCATAGAGAACAATTTATCCAACAAAGCTAGAACTTGTTGATTCCCATATCTTATGATGCAAAATATAGGCCCATGGTCTTGTCTTATATTGATGGTAAACTTTGTTATGACCTCCATTCTCTTACATGTCAAGTGGGATCCCTTGAAATATTTGAATATGTAGTCAAAGCATTGGGACTTCATGTGTCTCCTCATGATATTGACAACACTTTCATGGTAGGGACTTGCCATGTGTGCATCACAATAGTATGTTTTATTCTTATTATATACAAAAAATCAATGTAACTCATATCAACACTCTTATAAGTTACATGATTCTTATTGTCGAATCATTAACTCATATCAACGAGTAAGAAATTGAGAATCATTGTCTCGAGACATCTTAATGATTCTCAATTTCTTACTTTTCTAATGGTTTTCCAGAGATTCTCTTTACATGGCATTCTCTGTCATGAGTCTCACTCCATGTCTCATTTTTTAGATTTTTATTGGAACCTTGAAATACCTTAATTAGAAGCCTTGAAATACCTCAATTAGAAACCTTGACTATCGTTCCCTTGGGATTGAATTGATGATGAATGGGTATCCCACACCTTCCTCCATCACATCCTCCGACCATCTACCCATTTATAATCATTCGTCTCAATTCTCTTTTTGAATCTTATGATTTGACACATGCCTAGTACCTATAAATCAATGAATAAAGTACATTTAGAGGATGGACATGAATGACTATTCATTAATAATAAAAAGTATGTTCTTCATATCATTCACACTTCCCTTCCGTGTTCCTTTTCCCCCATTTTGAGGATATGATAGTATCTACATATAAGTCAACCCTAACTTAATCACATAGTCCCCTCCCCGCCTATGAAAAAATCAAACTTATGGGGATCCATTCTCATTTAAAGCACAAATTAAATAAGATGTTTGATTGCAAAGATTTAAAAAGATAATATGTTTTAAATTTGCATACGATCAATGTGACTAGATCAATATGCATTGCCTTACTCTTCATATAGACATGTAAAATATGTTTTGGAAATATAAATTATTTGTTAAGTGTTGATTAAAAAATTAATGGTTATGGAGTGAGATTTAAAATTGTTTTTCAATTGGCTAAGGTCTCATATTTCTTGGATGTAAGAAAACATGTTAATGGCCCAATACCTAGAGCTATTTGCAAGGGTGAAAGTATGCCCCCTTATGCACAATCAACAAGTTATTTTAGGTAACATAGTTTTCCTTAAATAATGGTGATAATTCAATGTATATCCATAAATAACAACAAGTGATAGTAGTTCCAACCACCAATTTAACCATTTAGTTATGATAATTTTTTTATCTTTAAAAAAAAACTTAATAACATTTGAAATAAAATAATTTAAAAATTAATAATAAACTTTCTAGTAAACTTCAAATTAATTCTAAAGAAAAATATTTGAGCGCTATGCCTCATAACCATTATTGAGTATATTATTTGTTGAGCTTTCTTATTTAATATAATATGTTTAATATATTTATTGTATTAATTTTGTATGTGACGTGAGAGCAATACTATGTTGTTAAAAATATATATATTGTTGCTATTTTCTAAATATTAATTTGTTTTTAAAAAGTCTTAAAAAATCAAAGACTCACTATTGTCGTTATTTTCAAAAATGTTTATTTTGAATACTTCATCCTATACAGGAGATATGTTGAGCATTTGGCATGTAGTTATCATTGTGCGACTTCAATCTTGCTTTTAAACCATGCACAAGTTAAATGCTCTACTTTAAGTTTTCATATCATCTGCGCTTCTCTTTGGTTTTTCCTTTCCCCACTCTCACGATATGCTAATATATACATATAAATCAACCCTAACTTAATCACATAGTCTCCTCCCCATCTATGAAAATTTCAAACTTACAAGGATCCATTATCATTTAAACCACAAATTAAATAGGATGTTGTCCAATTGCCAAGCTTTAAAAACTAATATGTTTTGATTTTTTCATAACTAGATCAATATGCATCACCTTACTCTTTATATAGACATTTAAGATCTTTTAGAAATACAAACTATTTATTAAGTGTTGATTAAAAAAATATTGGTTATAAAGTAAGATTTAAAATTGTTTTTGATTAGCTAAGATCTCATCTTTCTTGGATGTAAGGAAAAGTTAATGGCCCAAGACCCACATGGTATTTGCAAGAGTGGAAGCATACCCTTTGAAAGGATGCCCTTTTATGGAAGCATGCCTTTTGATGGACCAATGGTGGGTTATTTTAGGTAGCATAATTTTTCTTGAATAATGATGATGATTCACACACATTTGTGGATAGTAGCAAATGGTGGTTGTTCTTACTATCAATTTGACAATTAAACTATGATAAGTTTTGTTAATTGAAAAAAAAAACTTATTTAATAACATTTAAGAAAAAATAGTTTAAAAATTAATAATAAACCTTATATTAAAAACTTTAAATTAATTACAAGGAAAAAATATTTAAATAGGATACCTTATATAACAATTAAAGAGTAGGCTATTTGTTGAGCTTTGTTATTTATTATCTTATACCTAATATATTGATTTTATTAATTTTGTATGAACGTGTATACATATTTTTGTGCACAAATAGTGTAAATAGAATGCCTTATATAACAATTAAAGAGTAAGCTATTTGTTAAGCTTTGTTATTTATTATCTTATGTTTAATATATTGATTTCATTTATTTTGTATGGAACCTGTATCCATATTTTTGTGTATAAATAGTGTGTAGAGCAATGAATAGTGCATACACCAATAGCATGTTGTTAAGAAAAACAAATATTGTTGTTTATTTTTAAGATTTTTTATTAATTAAAAATCAAATATATTCTTAAAATGTTAATTTATTAGTTTTTTTTGAATCTTTTGAATACTTTATTTTCTATATGGGATATATAGAGCATTTTCTCAACTATAAGCAAGAAAAACTATACACAAGTAACATGTTTTCCTTTAAGTTTTTATTACACACGATTAATAAATGAACTTATTGAACTTTTTGTTTACTACGAAGATTTTAATTTTTATATCAATATGATAGAAAAAAAATATGGTTGAATATGAACAACAATGAAGGTGAACTTGAATTTAATGAGAGGTAGAGGTATTGTTAGATCTTACTTCAAAATTAAAAGGTTGTTTTTCAATTTTTTAGTTAAACAAAAATTAGAAATGTTTATTAAAATTTAATTTAATATATAAAAAATATTATATTTATTTATAATTTTATTTCTTACTTAAAACAAAATTAAATAAATATAATCATAAACATAAATTATATTATATTAAAAAATTATACTCATAAATATAAATTAAATTATTTAAAATTACAACTTAATTAAAATTATTCTTTGCCTTGAATATTATTCTTTGCATTCCTTAAAATTATTCATTGCCTTGAATATTATTTTAATTTTTTTAAATTCCAATACATTTAACTGCAAAACCTATGGCTCCTTGCATCATCTGGTTAATGTAAGTTTGGCATCACGTAAGGTTAGGGATACATCTGGCTGCTACTAAACTTCAACGCTCTCCATATGTTAGCTAATTGTTTTTAAGGAAGCTATTAGTCTTATTATAAATTAAGTGTAAAATATTATTTTATTTTATAAAATATTTTAAACGGTTCCAATAACATCAAATACATTTTATTTTTTTAATTGTATCATATAATCTCTATACCCTAAAGAATCTTATACTTATTCTTCTTCCTTCTGTACCGTGTTTTAATTAATTTTCCATTATCAAATTATTTTATTTGCTTAAAAACTGTTTAATGCATATGTAAGATTAGCTCACCATAAATATGAAGACAGCATGTTTTTTCAAAACTCACACGTGCATGGAACAATGAACATCATTAAGCATGGCCACGACTTTAAAGGAAAATAAAATAATGAAATTAGGATATTTTCAAATTGATGTGGAGCCGCCAAGTTCTCAAATTTTGATGGTGAGAAACAAATATTTGCAATGGTGATGCCATTGAATTTTATACATCCAAGATGAAGTGAAGTTCAAGTAGTCATTTTAAGTTTGTTATAATAGGGTTCTCTTTCACTAGGTGAGGATAGTTTAATAAATAAGTGGGGAAATCCAAGCAGATTTCATGGAAGCTGCCTATGTGTGCTTGCTTCTACAACTACAGTTGTTATGGAAATGCATATGAAAGATATCAAGAAGACAACGAAACAAGAAAGAAGAAATGTTTGAAAGGATAAGTAGGTGGGAAATACACTCATTACCCACTAAAATGTTTGAACTAAGTGTTATGGTTATTGCACAGATTTTTTAATAACAAGCAATAACTACATTAATAAAATTAATGTGTGAATAAATCGATAAGGTAAATTTAAGCACATATTATAAGGAAAAACATTAATAAAAAAAGTATTTGTCTAAATTTAGGCTTATGAGCTTATTCAGACATATTAATTTTATTAAAGTGGTTGTTGTATCAGTACAAATAATGTTATTTAAAAAATTGTATTAATATGATAATTAATCAAACAATAATACTTAATAAAAAAATATTAAGAAGTGATTTTAAGTAGTTAATTAACAATGTAATTATTAATGAAATCATATCATTAATGTCTTGAAATTATGTTGTTATATTTTAATTAACAATTAATAATTACATTAGGAATAATTCCATGACATTATAATATTATGAGAATGTGTTGTTTAAATATTGATGTTATAAAATAATGATTATTTCTAAATTAATGATACATTAAAAGTAATGTAATTTTGGAATAGGTGAATATTATTTAATTAATATTTAATTAAAAATCTATATTTTGTAAAGAGTGATTTTAAGATAGACATATGAATTAAATTAGTCTATTAAAAATATTATTATTATTGTTATCATAGTGTGAAGTTGTTTATTAGTTATTACATATGGGATAATAATTAAAAATTAGTGTAATATGTTCTTTAAGTATTATTTTGTTTTGAATAGTATTATATATTAATTATGAATATGTTCATTTAATTAATTTATCAGACCTTTAATAAAGGCTATTAGATTGTAATAGATTGTAATAATGTAACAATTAATAAAGGCTATTTTGGATTGCAAAGTTTTCGTGAAATGTTGGATGACGATGTTCATGGAGGGTTATGTTGGATTGCACCATTTCTCCACAAATATGTTGTATTATTGTTATGTTCATTAATTTGTTTGGTCGCATTACGACATTCAATGTAATGTAATCATTTAATATTTATTTAATTTATGAAATGCTATGTTGGATTACATAGTCAATGACTGTTAAGTTGAATTGTGGCGTTGCTCCGTGGTCATGTTGCATTATGGTAATGTTGCTTACTCGATTTTTGTCACAATATGAGATTCAATAAATTCTTTTGAAGCAGTTGGGTTTAGTTATATTTGGATTAATTTTGTTCCATTCTAGCATATGTCAAGGGTTTAGGGTTTAGGTTACTATGTTCATCTAGGGTCAGGGATAACTTGGATTGTACCATTTTTCCATGGGTATGTTGTATTATGGTTATGTTCGCCCATGTATTTTATTGGATTCTAAGGTTTTGTAATAGTTGGGTTTACTTATGATTGCAATGGTTTTATTGTATTTCGACACCCATCAAGTGTTATCTTGAGTTATGACATTCATGAATGTCCATAGTGCATTGCGAAATTTTTGCAAGGTTATGTTGCATTATGGTTATGTTAATTAATTGATTTTGTTGGATTGCGAGATTCATTTGGAATGTTTTTGTTGGATTCTGGCATGCATCAAGAGTTATGTTGCATTACGACATTTATGAAGGCTCACATTGAATCACGACTTTCCTCGATTGTCATGTTTCATTATGGTTATGTTTATAAATTGATTTTCTGGGATTATGACATTCATTATAAAGTTTTGTAAGGGTTGGGTTTAATTATGTTTGTTATGTTCCTTTTCTTTTGCATTATGAAATTGATGAAGGGTTATCTTGGTTACGATGTTCATTGACGTTTATGGTGACTTCCAATATTCCTCGATGGTTGTGTTGTATTATGTTTATGTTATTTCATGATTTTTATTAATTTGTGAGATTTGTTGTAAGGTTTTGCAAGGGTTGGGTTTAGTTATTTTTATAAATGTTTTTGTTTCATTTAAACATTCATCAAGGGTTATGATAAATTACATCATTCATCCATATTTTACTGGTTTTTGTCACATTGTCACAATTATAATTGGTTATGTTGGGATGCAATGTTCATGATGGTTTATGTTGGATTGTGACATACCTGAATGGTTATGATTCAATATGGTTGTGTTCATGCTTAAGGTAATTTGTTGCAACTATACATATATTAAAAACAAAAAATCCACGATAATATAATAACATAACATAACCATGTGGAATTGTGGGAATTTGATAATCTCCCTTGGAAATGTCACACTGCAACATTAGCATTTTTAATCAAAATTTAATATGTTGTTGAAATGTTTTATTAGATTCTAATAGTGCAAAAGTTGTTTAATTCTTATGTAATTAATATGAAATTGAGTTTCATATCTGCGATCATCATCAAAGGTTTTATTAGATTGTAATATGGATGTGTTCTTTAATGAATTTTAATTATAGTGTAACAATTAATAAACGCTATGTTGGATTGCAAAAATATTGTGAAGGGTTATGTTGGATGATGATGTTCATCAAGGGTTATGTTGGATTGCAACATTTCTCGATGATTGTGTTGTATTATGGTTATTTCCATTAATGTGTTTGGTTTCATTACGAGATTCAAGTAATCTAATAAGTACAATTTTATTTAATTTATAATTCCACTGAGATTTATGTCGGCAATGTTCATTTGAGCATTTATTATATTTTAACAGTGTCACTGTTCTTAAGGTTGTTATATTGATTGAGAGAACCACATATGTGTCACATAAATTCCCACAATTATATTTGGAATGTATCTTAATGGTTTTGTTATATTTGACAAATCATTCCTTAATAGTTTCCTTGCATTCAAACGTTTATGAAGTGCTATGTTGGATTACAATTTTCATTAATTGTTAAGTTGGATTGTCACAATGGTCCATGGTCATGTTGCATTATGGTTATGTTAATCTAGATCGCAACATTCATCCACTGCCATGTTGCATTATGGTTATGTTTCGTAATGGGTTTTGTCACATGATGTGATTCATTATAACGTTGTGCAAGAATTTTTATTTTTTTTAATAGAAACTATAAAGGGTTTTAATAAAACAAGTTGTGCACAGCCATTCAGTACAGATAGGATAGCATAACAAAGTGTTCATACAGTTCAAAATTGCTTCACAAAAAGCTTATCCGAGGAGTTTTCCAAAAAACTATACACAGAGTATTTTCAAAACAACTAGTGCCTCGGGTAGTGTCTACCCTTATAAACTGATTACATAGCAAAAGACAGTAAAACATTTAACCATAATTAAAATAAAACTGATTAAGGATTGCCTCTGAATTTCCTGGGCTGAACTACAGACTCTTCCTCCATTGGGTGCTCAGTTGCTGCAATGGTTTCGTTCACCTTGCTTCCCTGGTTCATGTTAATCAGACGCTGGAGATCTTCCTGGATCCTGTCGACTTTGCCCATTATCTCCCTGAGGTTGCTCTCATTGTCATCAATCCTTGCATCGTGATTGTTGATTTGCAGAGAGGTGTAGCTCACCGTTTCCCCCATGCTCTTAACCTCCCGCGCAACTTATTTGTTGTCCATTATGCCAATCGCTATCATCTCATAGAGACACCTAAGGTTCTTTTTTACGTCCATAATGCCTGCATTATCACTTGCCTGAGACATTCTTCCTGTTCCTGGAGAGATATCTATACGAGCAAAATTACAGTGCAAGGCACGAATAGAGCCTGCTAGAACACAAGCCTGGTTCTCGGCCGAGAGGCCACTTAGAATGTAACTGAGCACTTTGAGCTCCTGCTGTAGGGAGGAACCTTCTTTACTTTGCCTCTCTTTGCAAACTAAGGTGCCCACAGCACCTTCCTTCCACCCTGTACAATGGCAACCCAAGACCGTGCTTCTCTCCAAATTGATAGAATGCGCTTCAGGTGTAATAATTGAGCCAGAGCCGGGGTTTGAATACCACAATGAGGAACCGGAGAGGGAGCTATAGGAGCAAGTGGAGAAGGCTGTGAGGGCAAGCCTTTCCTTCACAAAGGATCGGGTGAGAGGGAGAGCTTCCCACGGGATATCCTGCAGCCACCCTTCTCCAACGCCTGCAATTACATTCAAAAGAACTCGCTCCGGAGGGACCTCATGATAAACAGAGCCGAGAGAGGGAGAAAATTGAGCTTGCATGCTACTGCAGGGAGAAGACATACCGCGATGGTCGAAAAGACTTGGAGCGTGGGAGGAGGAGGGGCATTTAAACCATGACTGGTGAGCCATTAATCCTACAATATCCAAGAGATGAAGTGGGCAGAGGTTAGACCACGTGGCGAGGGAAAGAGAGAAGGTAGGACAGCGAAGTAAATGGGAGGAACCATTGGGAAGCAAATGGAGGCCAGCTGTTGGGAGGTGACACAAGGCGGTGGGAGAAGGGAAGTGTGGAGGGATAAGCGTAAGGGGAAATGGATGGAAGAGGGGTTGAAGAGTGAGGGGAAAGGAGGGATAAGGGGAAGGGGAGAAGGAAGGGGGAGGGGTGGAGAGATAAGGTGGTAGAGGAGGGGAGCCCTTGGAACTTCTTTTGGAGAGAGGGGAAGTTAGGAATATCAATGAGATAAGCCTCATAACTTGTAAATGAAAGGGAAGCTTCTGACAAAACATTAAGGAATGAATTTGGAGATAGGAGTGTTTCCATTCTGGCTGTAATGACCTTGTGGAAGGGAGGCCCCCATGTTAACAAAAGCGTCCGCTGCAGAATTATTGTGGCGAAGGATGTGGAATGTCTCATAGGATTTAGACATGAGAGGTTTGGCTTTATCAAACGGGTGGCGACAATTGACTGATCCAGAGGGGTATCCATTGATCAATTTGAAGATGACATGTCGAGAGTCTCTGAATATCATTACCTTATGAATATTTTTAGTGTTTAAGAGATGTAGACCCTGAAGAAGTGCCAGCCACTCAGCCTCATTATTTGTTCTAGTTCCTAGTCCCCAAGCGAAGGTTTGTTATACATGTCCTCTGGGATCCAGGAGGATCCCCCCCACACCTACCACCCTTAACGCTGTGCAAGAATTAGTTGTAGTCATATTTTGTATTATTTATTCCATTTTGACATACATCAAGGGTTATGTTGGATGACCATGTCCATTTATGGTTATGTTCGATTGTGCCATTTCTCTATGAATATGTTATATTATAGTTATGTTCATTAATGTGGTTGGTTGCATTATAACATTAAAAGTAATGTAGGAAACACAATATTTATTTAATTTATCAAGTGCTATGTTGGATTATCATAGTTAGTGAGCATTAAGTTGAATTGCGATGTTGCTCCATGGTCATGTTGCAACATGGTAATGTTGCTTGCTGGATTTTTGTTACATTATGAGATTCATTAAATTGTTTTGTAGCGGTTGGGTTTAGTTATATTTGGATTTTTTTTTTATTCCATTCTAGCATATGTCAAGGGTTCAGTTAGGTTATTATCTTCATCTAGGGTTAGGGTTATGTCGGATTCAGCCATTTGTCCACGGGTATGTTGTATTATGGTTATGTATGTTCATGTATTTTGTTGGATTGTAAGGTTTTCTAATAGTTGGGTTTACTTATGTAATTAGGTTTTCTAATAGTTGGGTTTTGTTGTATTTTGACATACATAAAGTGTTATCTTGCATTATGGTTGTGTTCATTAATTTCTTTTGTAGGATTATGAGATAACATTTGGAATGGTTTTCTTGGATTATGACATGCATCAAGGGTTATGTTGCATTGTGACCTTTATGAAGGCTTATATTGGATGGCAAATTTCATCGATGTTCATGTTGCATTATGGCTATGCTTATAAATTGTTTTTCTTGAATTATGACATTCTTTATAAGGTTTTGCAAGGGTTGGGTTTAGTTATGTTTGCTACATTCCTTTTTTTTGCATTCAGAAATTGATGAAGGTTTATCTTGGAATTTGCAAATTATCCATGGGTTTGTTGTATTATGGTTAACATTGATCATTAGTTTTGCTGGAATGTAAGGTTTTGTAATAGTTGGGTTTAATTCTGTTTGCAATGGTTTTGTTGTATTTCGACATACATCAAGTTTTATCTTATGTTACAACATTCATGAAGGTCCATTTTGCATTGTGAAAGTTTTGCATGCTTATATTACATTATTGTTATGTTTGTTAATTGGATTTGTCGAATTATGAGATTCATTTGGACTGGTTTTGTTGGACTCTAGCATTCATCAAGGGTTATGTTTCATTATGACATTTATAAAAAATCATAACAGATCATGACTTTCATCGATGGTCATGTTGCATTATGGTTATGTTTATAAATTGATTTTCTTGGATTGTGACATTAATAAAATTAAGGTTTTGCAAGGGTTGGGTTTAGTTATGTTTTCTACATTAAGTTTATGTTTTTTTTTTGCATTCTGAAAACGATGAAGGGTTATCTTGGTTGACGATGTTCATTGGCGCTTATGGTGGCTTGTGACATTCCTTCGTGGTTATGTTGTATTATGGTTGTGTTATTTCATGAATTTTGTCGAATTATGAGCTTTGTTGCAAGGTTTTGGAAGGATTGGGTTTAGTTATTTTTATAAACGGTTTTGTTTCATTTAAACATACATCAAGGGGTATGGTGGATTACAACATTCATCCATTCCTTGTTGATTTTTGTCACATCGTCACATTGGTTTTTGTCACATCGTCACATTTATAAATGGTTATGTCAGGATACAATGTTCATGATGGTTTATGTTGTATTGTGACATATATGAATGGTTACGATTCACTATGGATGTGTTTCTTAATGTAATTTCTTGCAATTATACATAAATAATTACCAAAATAGGCATGATAATTATAATATCATGATGTAACCACGTGGGATTGTGGCAATTTGATAATATTCCTTGGAAATGTCATGTTGCAACATTACCATTTTTAATGAATAGTTAATATGTTGTTGAAATGTTTTCCTAGATTCTAATAGTGCAACAATTGTTTAATTTTTATGTAATTAATGTGAAATTTATATAGTTTATAAGAAAACTGATTTCCATATCTGCAATGTTCTTGATGTTTATGTAAAATAAATCTAATAAATGGTTAAAGGAATAAACATAGTCACAATTTCAATATATTACCAAGCATTTCATTTATGAATATAATGTCAATGAAAGTATAGATTAATTAAATTTGGGATTTGAGCACGTACAATAATGTATTGAGAATTGAATATGTAGTTCTTAAAAAAACCTTGTACAGTAGTTCAAGTTAGTATACAAAGTTATTTTAAATTGCATGATTGTAAGTTATGTTGTTTTCATTTGAATAAGCCACAAATGTCACTTGTGGACCAATTATAGAATATATTTGTTGTTTCAAGAGAAAAAAATTATACTAAAATCTACAAATTTTGTATTGATCGTGACCTCAAATTGAATGACTTGTTTTTTTATTTGTTAATAATGCATTATTTGTGTGATTGCATTGGTCATTCCTAGTATAATTGGAATTTTTTATAATTAATATATATATAATGATGCCTGGATGCAGGTAATAACTCCGACGATACCCGTCCCACTTTTCGCCATCGCTTAAGACACATGTAACGCCAGAGACAACCTAGTATGACAGCTCTCTTCGTCTTCAAACTCAGGGTTCTCTGCGCATGGGAGAAATTTTCCCAGTCACTTCGACTCATGCGAACTGGGATGGCGAAGGTCCATCCTCCTAGGTGCATTCATGGCTCAGTTGTGAGGATTAATGTTAGCAGGTATGTGGAATGACAAGCATTTAATTCAGCACCATGTCGAGTCTTATGTTATGGCTAGTAGCAGTGTTGGGTTTGCAATCCGGTGGGAGGCTTGCAAATTCTTTGTTGCAGTGCGCTCCAGGGTCAGTGCTGGTAAGAACGCTCCTCTGCATATTGGTTCCAGGCTCAAGTTAGCAGCTATATCTCACCAAAGGGGAACTCCAAGACGTGCTAGTTCAGGAAGGGGAAAACCCCAGATGGGTTGCAGTGCATAGGTTCCGGCGGATCATGAACCGCATATTTCTCCACGAGTCCATGTTTTGATGGAAGCTTGGGAGAACAAGGTTCTCAACTGCAAGCTCTCGACGGGTGATGAAGGTGGTCGAATTAATCATTACCGGATGTTGAAGACTATGCTCTACAATCTGGCAGAGGACATGCTCAGTAATTAGTCTGAGGCTCGGATTGCAGTTCACTCCATGAAAGCAAAAATTGCTGAGATTGATGCATAACTTACGGCCATGGACAACTCCTTTTCATGGAAAGGAACGGCAAGCATCTCAAGTCTGAATGCTCACAAAACAAGGGGGTGTGCTCAAGGTGTGTTGCTAGTGGCAGAAAATCTGGTGGTCGGGCTCTCACCAGTCTAGGTGGCAGAAACAACGCAATGGGTTGCTCTACTAAAACACCACGTGTCAAACCTTTTTCAGTTCCATCAACCATGGAGCCTCTCCTCAAGCGTCTGAAGGACTCGTCGGCCCAGCAGTTTGAGCAGCAACCGCTTTCTCTGTCTCTAGCACCGAATGCTGCAACCAATTCACCCACTTTGTCGCAGGAAGAATGATGGGCTTGCCCCATCACTGAAGACATTCCCTCGGTTTAAATGTTCATTTTGAACGGGTTTTTTTGTTATAGTTTAAGTATTTCTCTTAATACTGTATGTCTTTTTTTTTGTTTGGCTTCACTCTTATATAGGAGCCTGATATGTCTTTTATGGATCTATGTAACTAAGTCTCTAAGTTTCTCAGTCATGAACATCTTTATCGTGAATTTGGTTAGAAGGCTGGTATTTTTTGAGAGGCTCTAGAGGAGTTTCTGCCTCTTTCAACCTCAGGCAGCCAAGATATCTGTATGTAATTTTTTTTTTCTCTGTAATATAATATATTTGTGCGGC
>LPNX011067632.1:125084-174701 GCA_001517045.1 Pseudotsuga menziesii
GACACATGTCCTTTCACAAGTGGTGAACACTTCTTCAACATAAAGGTGTTTTAACAACCACGAGTTCATCCATAGTGTAAGAAAAAACAAGGTGAAGATAAACCGGTTAAAGATATTGTTTATGTGCATTATAACTTGCAATTGTTGTCCCATTATTGTTACAGGTCAAATATATATAACTCATGTACGAATTGGGCAGCAATTGAGAGGAGGGAAATTTGGAGATGGAGCATTGGTTTTGGAACAACTGATGAATCTCCCTTTGATGATGACGATTGTGGTGTAATGCCACCCGATCTAGTTTCCCTGAACAACACTAGATAAAATTAGGGGCTTCATGATCAATTACATCTACATAATCAACTCCAACTTCACCTCCAGCTTCGTTATTGCATGGAATTTTATGGGGAAATCATGGTGGTGCAAAGAGGAAGGAAAAGTAGATAGAAATTATAATAATTGTTTCATGTTTTTCCCTAATTTATATTTCATGGAGTTTAGCTCAATTTAGTGTTTTGGGCCTTTCTCTCTTCCTAATAAAATTATCATTTTAGATCTTATGCAATCTACCTACTTTCCAAACATAAATCTTGGTCATGTTAATAGTTGACAAATAACCTATTTCATTCAATAATTAAATGGTCTATTTCCTAATAAATAGTTTAAAAATTTGTAGGTTGGTAATGGTGGACTTGGATCTTTAAATTTGGCTCACAAATCCAACCAATAGTTCAATCAAAGATATTCCTCTTATCATAGATTGGGGTATTTGGATTTCTAGAGACAATTCAATCTTTTAGGATAAACATACTTTACTATAAGTGATCCCCGTGAATAACAGTGGAATCATATCCTTCTATCCACAAGTAAATGGGGCATCGAGTGTGAGAATTATCTAGGATGAAACCATTAATAAGTAAATGTCATGCGAATTATTTAGGAGGAGTCCATCGGATAAACCAAATTTAATCTTACATCCATTTCCAACAAAGAGCACCCTGGACTTGCATATCAACACAAGACAAACCTTTTCAAGTTCTTGCCCACTTGCATAATCCATGGGATAAACCAATTTAATATTGCACCCATTACCAAAGTGGATATTGTTCAAGACAAATAAAGAGCATGTCTGACTTGCATACCAACATAAGACAAACCTTTTAAAATTTCTTGGCCACTTTGGATTAACAATGAAACAATAAAATTGAATCCTACACATTTTCATTAGTTGGAACTAATATCTCCTATTCCTCTTGGATTCTCAAGCCACAACACC
The DNA here is from genome assembly GCA_001517045.1 of Pseudotsuga menziesii. Lineage (NCBI taxonomy): Eukaryota > Viridiplantae > Streptophyta > Pinopsida > Pinales > Pinaceae > Pseudotsuga > Pseudotsuga menziesii. Next base: position 126,361 of record LPNX011067632.1, read on the forward strand.
CAGCAACACTTCCATACTAAGTTACACTGAACTTAGATATAGATATGGGGGGAAACATATACAGACAATTTTCAAAAATGTTGGATATGATACGTCAGGGAAACAACATGTGTGTGTGTGTGTGTGAAAATTTGAAAACCATGAGACATAAAAATTTCAATTTTTATATTACCATTTATCATTGAAAAGAAAATACATTATTCAAGACACGCAGCAAAAAGTAATCCTATTTCGATACCATTATTGTAATATAAGATTATTTAGTCAATTGTATTTGCAAAATCCTAAAAAAATGGACAAGTCATGTTTGGAAAATATGAAAAAAGACCGTGCGACACTAATGAGTGACTTGTAGTTTTGGTGTAGTGATCGACTTGTACATCCTTAGCATTCAATCCTAATCATTGTTAAATTCATGAAGTAAAATGTGATCCATATTGGCATTTGCTAATATATATTTGTTTCATTTTATCAATTTCTTTTTAAAATATATTCTCTTAGTTGAAAAACTAACTGGAAATTTCTTTTAAGGGTGAGATAAGGTCAAAATTATCCTATTAAAAACAAATCATATATCATATATCACTTCATACCTACTTTTTTCCTCAATTAATAAACACCTCCTTTATGTGAATGATCTTATCTAATATAACATGTTACATGTCATTGTTTGTAATCCTGAACAAAACGACAGATGACAAACCACGAAGGGCTTCCAAATTGTGCATTTTCAGACTGTCGCCAAACATCAATTTAAAATTTAAAATTGTATAACCTTGTAACTTAAACAAAAAATTATCCATTGAGATGGGGCATATTTATCAACAATCAATGTGACAGTGTCTAATTCATTCACATTATAAAACATCTAAAATGCTATAACAAAATCTAAGTCCAAACTATATTTTATTGAGAATGAGAAAAATAAAATTCCAATGTCTTACTCGAATATGAGTGGTTATATCGCATGCCTAATATCATTACAATATGTCCTTCTCTGTCTAATAGTACATTGCATGCAGGACCTTAATGCTCAAGTGAACCAACGATTTGCTCCAAGTTCTCTACTGGAACCTTAATGTTCAAACTTGGTCAATGCAGATTGCAAACATGGCCACTGCAGACTGAAAACATGAAACTGTAGTTGATAAATTCGTTTCAATGATTTATTATGTCCTTTTGAGATGAAACATGGCAGATTTAGCAAGGTAGAGGGTTCAAATTACATGTTTAAAACAATTGCTCATCCATTTTAAGAATTAAAATTTACCAGAAACGTGCCCCCCTCCTTGAGATACGTATCACTATTTTACTGAAACTTATCAAAATTAAGCTGAAACACATTACTTTGGCACTGAAATGTATCATGCCATCCTAAAATGTATCCATACCAGTATGATCTGTATTTCTAGCGTTTCAGAGCCGTATCCCCTGTGTTTCCATATCCGAAATGAGGAATGGTATTTCACTGGGGCTAGTAGGACGTTCCAGGTTACTTAGATACCATACAAACAAAACCAGAGAACATAGAAAAGCCCAAAACCCCAAACATCTTTGATAAAATCTATCCCAACTAAAAGAGGCATCTCCCAAATTTAACTAAACAGTGACATAACATCTCAAATCTATCGAGAACAGAGATACTTAATTTACAATATGTCCAACACCATAAGCTTACCTATCAGAACTAGAAATTCTTAAACCCCTTTTGTTTAGATTCAAGATCAGAGCACCTCATCAGCAACCTCAACCTTTGATGGTAAAAATTATACTAGTGGGAACAGAGGACCTCAATATACATTGTTGAAAATTGAAAATGGTATCAAAACAAGAAAATATACCTTTGTAAGGAAAGCTCTAATATCTAGATGTAAATTTAACAAATTTGTATATAAACCAAGCCAATATACATCAGTGCTGCGATGGGGCAAGAATGCACTAAAAGCATTTAACCAATCTAACACATTCAATGAACTAATGATCCATTGTCCCATCGCCAATTTGATTTTAAAAACTTAGATATACTTCAGTATGTAATATGTAGCATATGTAGCATATTCAACGTTTGTCTCATTACTATATTGCATGGGACCTTAAGATTTCATACATCTTGTTTATGATATTTTAATGCAAATTCATGAAGAAAGAAAATTGAAGTTTGAGGTCGAGCCTAAAAGATCCTTATTTTCCACTTTGAATGATTCCAAATTATCTTGTGGGATCAAAATCTTGTCCCATGCTACCATAACAATTTAATGGGCCATTAGAGATATCATTGTGACCACAATTAAAATATCTAAATTTGTCCTCATACTTCATGGGGACAAAGTTGAGACATTAATTAGTTGGTTTAAATGGGTCTCGCACTCACATCAAGCACTAACAACCCATATATACCACATAACCTTTATACCTTTCTCTCTTGTAATTCCTCTTCCAACCAATTATCTATCTTTTAAAATAAATAGAGCATGTCAGCACCATCATTGAGATCCAATTAATCCTAGTTGATAATATTAATGCTCACGACATTTTCATACCTAAGGTAATTAAGAATATAGCTCTATTTTTCTAGTTACACCTAATTTAGTCACCTCGAATATGGATTTGGGGAACATATCATAGTTCTTAATATAGGAAATGTATGATTCTTGATAAAACACTACATACCATTTTATAGCAACAATTTGCAATGGGAAAGAACACTTTAGAATTTAGTTTACCACCTTACCTTAAATTACATCTTGTTTTTAATGTGTAGTTGCTTCAACTATATCTTTCAACCTTATTGGACCCTAACTTGACACATTGTTTCTAATGTAGAGTTTCTTCAACCATTTACCCCTATCACACACCTAGCTCAGAGGAAAAAGAGGAATTAGTTACTATATAAATAAACCCTAATTTTGTTTTTTGGTAATTTCAGAGACTAATATATTGAATCAAAATAATAATACAGTTCAAAAGTACAAATCATAGTGGTTTTACAGTAAGATTGATCCTCCATGTAGAAAGGAAAAAAAATCATAGTGTTAGCAAAATTAACAGTGTTGAAGCAAACAAACTGAGTATAACTACTATGATTAATAGGTAATTCTAGACCCATGATGACCATGACAAAAAGAAAAGACACTAGAACCATGGAACCTGGACTTATGGCTTGGATGGCATCTCTTCCTCAATAGTAACCCCATAACCAAGTCTGAGCTGTGAATTTGGTCGTCCTTCCCTTGGGGGAGCCAATGGGTTGACAGATGTTTGGCCACCATATTTTCTGAAGCTCTTAGTGTCGCTGCTAGTATTCTCCTTGTTGCTGGAGGGATTTCGCTTAACATGGGCAAGAATTTAGGGGTTAGGGATTAGTTGGTTAATGGGTTAGGGGATTTGGGATTAGGGAGTTTATAAGGATTTAGGGTTACTGTTCAATGGGTTTATGGTCATTATCAAAACCCCAAATTTTCACAAAAATTTAAAATTTTGAGATAACAATAATTGCTAAAACCTGCGGTCTACTAATCACTAACGGTTTGCATAAAAAGAAACAGTCAAGTAATTAGTTTTACTAAATTCTAATTTAATAACTTAACATTTCAGTTTTGTAACAAGAATAAAGTCTTCTTGCATGTTGTTTTACTTCAGTTTTCTGATTAGTCTTTTCATGTCAAGTAGGTGGAATCTACTTTTGAATCCAGGGCTTACTTAGCAATTGTGCTAACGCAGATGAATACTAATTCTTACAGGTTTATAGGTATGATCGAATGAGTACATATTAAAATTTCTTTAAAGTGTCACCAATATTTTATTTACAATTTAAAAGCTTAGTAATTAAGCCGCTAAACTCTAGACAGCTTCTGTAAGGTAAAACCATTTGGCTTTCTTCAGTTTTTCTGGTAGTCACATTCAGAAGTAAGTAACGACAATAAAATATATGTTTGCGATTTTAAGCTTTAGAATCTCAGTTACAAAGTATTTCTACTTTAGTCTATGTAATTTGGAATGTTATAATGATTGTTTTTATCAGCGTTTATGTAATAGTACATTATCTTGTATGAATAATCATTATCCCATGTTTCGCTTCCGCAATAAAACTTACAGTCTGATAAACTTGGACATTATAAGTTCGGTTGTACAAGCTGCAAGCCATCAAGCCTTCCTACATAAGATCATTGTTTTACCTATACTTTAATTTTCATATTAGACCATGAGGTTCTAATAACTTTTGGACTCAAAAGATTCATTCCTATTCTAGTTATCTTGTTTAGCTTTATAACTACTTATTACCCAATTGATCTGGTGAATCTTTTAGTAATTTCCAATTTGAGTCGTAACTCAAAATTCATCAACGTATTGTTGCTATGAACTATGTAACATAATTCCATAATACTACTCTTACAATAAGTTTTGTATCACTTCAGAGTTATGTTATCATTTAAGTTGTTAGTTTTTGTAAGTCTCATAAACATGGATAAACTGTTGTTTGATAGACATTTAGTCTATACTTAGTTTATTATCATAAACGTATTCAAAATAGAATTTATAATCCTTTGCACTAATGCATTATGCCATTCATAACATTATGACTTGTGATATTGTTATTGCAAGAGATTTACAAAGTATAAACTATAGTTTTATTACAAGGAAAACTATAGTTGTTTATTGGTTAGCAAAAACTCTTCCAATACAATATTTAATTTCTTATCTATATTAAAGACTTAAAACTTTGATCTCTATCTATAAACAAGACATGAATTAATTGATTTCTATCTTATCATAAACAATGTTTAGAGAAAGGTTATGCAACCATTCATCTCGTTATTGTGATGTTATGATATGATAATATAATGTTCTTGGTGAAAAGGGTTTAATGCATAAAAAAAATTAGGCTTTTCACTAAGATTTGTAAATGACATATTATCTAGGTCAACTTAACCATCATGTTGATAATTTGTCACTATACTACAAATGATATGGCGCATATAATTAATGATGGCATGGCAATTATTGGGTTAATATTATAGTTTTAAAAACTCGTCCCAATGATTTAATAATTGGTTTTGTTCTACGTAGGCACCATAGTCTTCGATCCACTGCATGTTTGATTATTGGAGACCACGTGGTCGTCTCCTGACCAAGTGTTGGGGATATAAAACTCTAACGTGACCTAACCCTTATCATTTCCATTTCGTAGATTGCGCTGGCTCTAGGGTTGCTCTGCTTGGATTCCATGGCGGCCGTCGTTCCTCCTTGCTATGGTTGCCTTGTGCCTTGACTCCATGCTGCTTTTGTCACTGGTGTGTGGGTTTAAAAGCTATTCTCCGTGGCTAGATTCTCATTCTGCAACCTGTAGAGATTACTATTGCTCGTGGCTGGTTGTCTATGTAGTTCTCCTTTCGTTGTCTTCGTAGCTTTCTGTGTGCTTCAGTTACTGGTTACTGTTCTCATGGCTCACCGTTGTGTGAGAGATACCCTTGCATGCTGTTAAGTTTTTAAGAAGGCAAAGCCTGTAGGTGACAGTGCTTCGTGGAGGCTGCTCGTCGTTCTCTTTTGACAGGTAATAATAACTTTTAAGTTCAAATTCTTTACTGCAAAAATACTTTACTATTACGGTGATTTGTATAAATATTTACGAACTAACAGTGGTCTAAAACCTTGCTTGCAGGTGCTCGCCACAGTAAGATTTTATGAGGATAAATAGATCTTCTCCGATGCAACCCATGGCTTGTGGTTCGTTTTCTGGTAAGCCCCGAGGTAAAAAAGTTGGATTTTTCACTCTACTAGTGTTAGGGTGGTCGATGGAATCGCCTAGGGTTTTGGAAAACCCTCCCTCATTTCGCCATGAGTTATGTTGTTGTGTTGTTGTTTCTCCAGGTTAATGTTGTAATACTTAGAATCAAACCCTCGCTAGGGTAGACTCTGTTTATCTGAGCACTGTACTTAGTTGAAGCTTTGGCTTTATGGCTGGGTTGAAGTTTGTAGTTTTGTAATGACAGTGCTGTTAGTAGACTTGTTTGGTTTAACATAAGTTTTACATTACACTCTGTGTAAAAGTTAGGGTTTTACCCTTCTTGAATGTAATGAATTTTATACTCTGTTCGAGTACTCTGTAAGGGTTTATAAATGAAAAAACTTAAGGCTTATACTTACAGCCGTAACTTAATTTTTGCTTATTTTGATTGAACTTATAGATTAGGGTTTGACTTGTAAAAACCCTTGTTTTGATATAAATTATTCTTGTTATAATAATTATACAATTTTTCTATTTTATTCTATTTGTCCTTAAAGGACTGTGAGTAAACTAATATTTGTCCTTCAAAGGACTGTGAGTAATTTATTTTAACCTGGTCATTTATGTAAATTAGGTTTTAATGTTTTGGTATTTGTAAATAATTTTAAGGGTTTTAACCCTGACATTTATTTCTATAGATGCATGCTGTTAGTAAAACAAAAGTTCTGTTTCTTTTATAAATACATTTATACATGTTGATCAGTAATGTATTTCATTTCTGTGTATAAAATTTTTAGTTGGTTCTTTAAATAGTTTTTTAAAAGAACTAACTTATGTTTAACCTAGGTTACTACAGTATATAAAAATACAAATTAATTACGCTCAAAATATGAGCTAGGGCTTATCCTATTTAACTTTTATAGAGTATTAATTTCTGTAGTGTTACTTTGTTAATTCGATTACTGTCACACAGTTTTCTTCAGTTTTTTTTAAGAATTATTAATTTTATAAACATCACTGTTTAATGTTAATAATATTATTATCTATATTAATAATATTATTATCTATGAATAATGTATCCTCTTAAGTTTATGTTGGTATTTATATATATTAAATAAGACTGAGAGCATTCTATAGTAATTGTGTTTATTTAATAAAAATATCTTTGTAAGCTTACTGAAAGAAAATAAGAACTTTCCTATTTGTTAATACTCTTTACGTCTATACTGTCTGTAAGTGTATAAGGACAGTTTCTTATTAATAATAACTTAAGCATAGGTTACTACTGTCCTTTAATTATTAATACTAAGAAAAGAATATTGTAATGTTTATCAAGTTCGTATTTAGAGTTCAGATAGTTGCAGGTAAATTAGTTAGCACTAATGGAAAAGAGATAAACTATCTGTATTATTTTTACATATTTTCTTAACATAAATGATAAGCATAAAATTTCATCTAGTAATACTAGTTCTTCTATTTCAGTATAAATGTACAGTTTATAGAAGTAGATACTTTGTAGAAGAATGAATTATATACTTAAACATACTACTGTCAGTAATTAATATGATTCTTGTTCTTTTCTGATATTCTAAATACACAGTCTAGTTCTGACAACATCTCTACAAAACAAATTAATAATCTTTCTAAAAAAACAACTATCTACTGAAAGAAAACATTTCAATACTCTGAAAAACATAAGTATTCTATTAATTCATATTCCTATCATACTTCATTCATTTAAACACACTACCTGTGCTAGAGTACGATCTAGATTACTCCAGATGGGGAAAAACACAGGTAGGATTTATCTTTCATCAAAGTACAAATTCAGCCTTGAAACAACTAAGAGATTTCAACTTAAGAATTTACAGCATAACATATAACCATTCATTATTTGTTCACACACATATATAAACTATAACATAGAAATTAAAATATAATGGAACCTATTTTTAAAGTTGGATGACAACAGCAATGGGAGGCCGTTCCTCCCTACCAACTCCTGGACAGTGCTCAAACAACGACTTCTCAGGATCCCCGAGCCTGTTTTGGTCTCCTTAGCTGGAACTAGGTGGAGCAAACAACAAGGTACTAGTCCTGAGACTCAATACCAACTCTGCACACTGCAGCAAGATCTTTCAGCTACAAGGCTGTACTAGATCGCCTTCCTGTAGTTTACCCCTCAACACCTTCCTCAAAATTTCCCTTCCCAATAAATTCCTTGAAGTGCATTCACCTTAATGATTCTTCTCTTGGAATGAGCATCCTCAGCTCTCTACATTGGGTACTTTTATTAAGATTGCCTAGGTATTTTTGGGTTAGTTGTCATTAATTGAGCCACCTGCTCTGATCCCACTTTCTTGGGGGATCATGACCCCAAATGTATGGAGGTTGCCACTACAACATAGGAAGTGTTTGAGGATGCTGCCACTTGTCTTTTTGCTCTTCACCTAGTTCCCTCCACCAACTTGACCAGTAACACTCTTTTTAACAACTCTCCCAAGCTGTTGTCGCCACTTTTATTTATTTAAAATTAAAATATTCAGAATTACATTCCACATCCTTCACTCTGCTGAGTCATCAGTTTCAACTTAGCATTAAATTTAACATAATGTTTTGGAATAAAATCAAACTAAGATAACATTATTTTACAAAATTGGGCATTTGACATACACACCCCCTTAGAATATAACATCGTCCTTGATGTTATTTATTCTTCATCCTTCGAAGTCCCCTGGAACAGAATTGGATATGCATCTTTCATTTTACTTTCCAATTCCGAGGTGGCTTCTTTAGGACTAAGGTGCTTCCATTGCACCTTCACCAGTCCAATGGTGCGGTTTCGAAGTGTAGTTTCCCTCCACCTAAGGATACAGTCCTGTTCCACCAGAAATTCTCCTTCTGGTTCCACCTGTACAACATTCCAGTTAACAACATCAGTAGGATCATGAACATATTTCTTTAAAACGGAAATGTGAAAAACATTATGTACTCTTAAGTTAGGTGGTAATGCTAATTGATAAGCTACTTGTCCAATCCTAGACAAAATTTCAAATGGGCCACAATAACGAGGTGTCAATTTTGCACAACTCCCCAATCTTAGATATCTCTTTTGGGGCCTTACCTTAATGAACACATGTTCACCTACCTGAAACTCCTTTGGAGTTCTTTTCAAGTCTGCTAGACTTTTCTGCCGATCCTGTGCCACTTTCAGATTTCTCTGCACTTGTTTCACAATTTCTTCCATTTCTTTCAACAGTTCTAGACCTAATACCAATCTATCTACTGGATTACTCCAAGAGATAGGAGTATTACATTTCCATCCATATAAAATTTCAAATGGACTAAATCTAGCTGATGTCTGATAATTATTATTATACGCAAATTCTACCAGATGTAAATAGTCCTCCCATTTACCTGGCTGATCTTTCACATACATTCTCAATAAATCTTCCAGTACCTGGTTTACCCTTTCAGTTTGTCCATCTGTTTGAGGATGGAAATAAGTACTTAAATTCAATGTAGTATTTAACCCTTTGAACAAGGACTTCCAAAAGTTTCCTGTAAACTTAGGATCTCTGTCTGAGATTATGACTTTTGGTACTCCATGTAATCAAAAAATCTACTTTAGAAAAATATTAGCTATGTTGGCAGCTTTGTAAGTAGTTTTAACAGGTATAAAATGAGCTGCCTTGCTTAACTTATCAACTACTACCATGATAGAATCATTCTGATTTTGATTTCTAGGCAGTCCAGTAATAAAATATAGACTAATTACCTCCCATTTTCAGCGAGGGATAGGTAAAGGCTGTAGCAAACCAGCTGGGTGTTGGTGTTCAGTTTTTACCTGTTGACATTCTAAACACCTTGCAATATATTCAGCTACTTCAGTTTTCATATTTGGCCAGAAATACTCTTTTCTTAACATGGTTATAGTCTTTTGATAACCTAAATGACCTGAATATGGTGTTTTATGGATTTCATCCAGAATTAACAGCTTAACCTTAGGTACGTTAGGTACATACAATTTATCTTTATATAGTAAAAATTCTTTTTCATTTAAACTGTAACCTTTTATTAAGTTTTATGTTGGGTTTTCCTTAGCTTTAGTTTGCAAATTCTGATAAACTTCATCTTGTTTTATTCCTTCTTTAAACTGTTCATCTAAGTCTGAAACATAAGTGCTGATTGTTGTTGCAAAATTCATCCTTTTGTTCCTACTTAATGCATCCGCAACTTTATTTTCTTTACCTTTTATATGCTGGATTTCAAAATCATACTCGCTTAAGAAAGATAACCATCTAACTTGTCTGGCATTTAAATTAGGCTGATCTAAAAGATACTTCAATCCTTTATTATCAGTCATTAAAACAAATTTTCTGCCAATTAGGTGATGTCGCCACATCTTCAAGGCGTGTATTACAGTTGCTAGTTCCAGATCATATGTTGCGTAATTCTTTTCGTGAACTTTTAACTTTCTAGACTCATAGGCAATAACATGCCCTTCTTGAGTCAGAACACCGCCTAAGCCATCATTACAGGCATCAATGCACACTACAAATTCTTTATTAGGATCTGCTATTCTTAAAACAGGTGCGTTGGTTAATAAAGTTTTTAACTTCTTAAATCTTTCTTCACACTTCTGATTCCAGTCGAACTTCTATCTTTTCTTTTGCAAGGAAGTTATCATTTTTGCTATCCTTGAAAATCCTTCAATGAACCTCCGGTAGTAACCGGTAATGCCCATGAAATATCTAACATCCGTCACATCCTTAGGAACTGGCCAATCTTTGATTGCCCATATCTTTTCAGGATCTACAAAAATTCCTTCCTTGGTCACTACATGACCTAAATACTGAATCTTATCCTTGAAGAAGTCACACTTACTAAACTTTGCGAAGAGTTGATGTTCTCACAACTCTTGCAAAACAATTTTTAGATGTTCTTTATGTTCTTCTTTAGTTTTTGAATAGATTAGAATGTTGTCGATAAACATGACCACAAACTTATCTAAATACTAATGCATTATGTTGTTCATTAAACACATGAAGACAACTAGGGCGTTAGTAAGCCTGAATGGCATTACGACAAATTCGTAATGACTATATCTTGTTTTGAAAGCTGTCTTAAAGATGTCTTCATATTTAACCCTCACTTGATGATATCCAAACCTTAAATCTATTTTTGAAAACACCGTGGCTCCATGTAGCTGATCAAACAGATCATCTATGCGGGGCAACGGATATCGATTTTTGATAGTCTTCTTGTTTAGCTGATAGTAATCTATGCAAAGTCGCATAGTTCCGTCCTTCTTCTTAACGAAGATGACAGGTGCCCCCCAGGGAGACACACTTGGTCAAATATACTTTTTATCAATTAACTCTTTTAATTGTGATTTCAATTCATTAAGTTCCAATATGTTCATTCGATAAGGGGCCTTTGAGCTAGGTACTACACTCGGTACCAGCTTAATGGTGAAATCCAATTCCCTTTTCGGAGGTAATCCTGGAATTTCTTCTAGGAATACATCAACATATTCTTTTAAGACTGAGATGTCTTCTATTTTTAACTTATTTGTTTTAATTTTACTTTCCTCATCTGTAATTGTTACTGCGTAAGCTTTACATCCTTTTCTAACAGCTCTTTTAAGTTGTAAAGCAGAAATCTACCTTACAATAGTTTTTCTAGGAATACCTTTAACACTTACTGGTTTTTCATCACTGTTTAAGCATGTGAAAGTTTTATCACAACAGTTTAGAATTACTCTATGTTGTTCTAACCAGTCCATACCAATTAGCAAATCATAAGAGCCAAGTGGCAAAACATTAAGTTTAACAATAGTTTCAAATTTATCCATAAGTAAAGCACATTCTTTCACAAAACAAGTTACTTTTCTTTTAGCACCCGTGGCTAACTGAACTAACCATGATTTCTCAAACTTATCGACAGATAACTTACATTTTCCCACTATCTGAGGTGCAATATAACTGAGACTAGCTCTTGGATCAATTAAAATAGTTACAGGGGTATGATTTATCATACCTTCTACTTCCACCATGGAAGTCTGATATTCAGCTTGTCGGTTCTCCAAGGCTGCGTTGATTCTGGGCATGCTCCTTGCTAGTTCCCCAATGGTCATCTCTTCCTGTATAGTATGAATGTTGCTAACAGTCTTCTTCCAGTTTTGATAGACTGAAGCATAGTGTGGGCCATTACACTCCCAGTACTTGACAGGCTCTTTACACTCAAAATTCTTGGTAAATTTTCCATGATTATTTGCAGTTTCCTTACCTTTAGAATTGTTCTGATTGTTAGGTGTACTGTTCCTATTTCCTTGGAAATTCTTCTTATTAGAATAGTTTTTGGCCTTATTGTTCTTAAAAATTTTGTTAGACACAAAATCCTTCTTAGATTCAAATTGATTATTATTTTTCTTAGCCTTCCAGTTGGCCAGGATTTCTTTCTTCTGATTCTACTCAAAAAAAAAATTAGCCTTTCTCATAGCTTCCTCCAAGGTCTTTGGGTTATAATATTCAATTCTATCTTTAATACGATAAGGTAGACAGTTAAGGAATCACTGTACTTCTGGTTTCTCATCTACAAGGTAGGGTACATACCTAAGTAGACTTAAGAACTTGCTATTCAGATCCTTCATTGTCATTGAACCTAACTTTAGTTCATAAAACTCTTTAGCTCTCTCCTCATAATACTGCTCAGACAGGAATTTCTTTTTAAAATACCTCTTAAAGGTACTCTAGTTAACTTATTTCTCTTTTATACCCTTAACTCTCTTAAAGTCCTGCCACCAAATGTCAGCCTTTCCTAAGAGGTTATATATAGCCATTGTAGCCTTTAACTGGTTAGAATAATTATATATTTGGAAGTACTTCTTCATCCCAGATAACTAGGATTCAACTTCCTCCCCCTTCTCAGTCTCTCCATTAAAAGTTGGTGGTTTTATCTTTTTGAATTCCTCGGAAATTTCCTCATAAGGTTTGTATTTCCTCTTCTTAGCATACAAATTATCATCACTACTGTCACTAGTAGTATGGAAATTTTGTTGTTCACCCAACACTTTTGAAGACAAACTACTTTCAGTTTTTGTATGTTTAATCTTTTTAGATTTTCTTTCATGACTGGCATCTTCAGATTCTGACTTTCTACCCCTACCCTCAGTTTGAAACTTTTCCATTATGATTTGATTCAGCTCTTCTTGAGCCCTCAAAATCCTTTCATTCTCTCGCTTTACAGACTCCATTTCAGTTTTTAAATCTTTAATAGTCTGTAACAGCTCTGAGGAATTTGTAGTTAAATCCTCTGGTATAGGATCTTTAGGTAAATTTTTTGTTTCTGTAGCTGGAGATTCCTCTTGTGCATACTCTTCTAGCCTTTCCATACCTGCCTGTTAAACTTCAGAAAAAGATAATTTCTGTTGAATAACATTTAAAAATAAAATATGTTAGCATAAAAATTTAATTTACTGTTTTATGAAAGCTAGTTGGGCTACATCAAGGTCTAGTGTTTGAACCTTGCGCTCTGATACCACATGTCAAAACCCCAAATTTTCATAAAAATTTAAAATTTTGAGATAACAATAATTGCTAAAACCTGCGGTCTACTAACAGCTAACGGTTTGCATAAAAAGAAATAGTCAAGTAATTAGTTTCAGTAAATTCTAATTTAATAACTTAACATTTCATTTTTGTAACAAGAATAAAGTCTTCTTGCGTGCTGTTTTACTTCAGTTTTATGATTAGTCTTTTCATGTCAAGTAGGTGGAATCTACTTTTGAATCCGGGGCTTACTTAGAAATAATGCTAACGCAGATGAATACCGATTCTTACAGGTTTACAAGTATGATCGAACGAGTACATATTAAAAGTTTTTTAAAGTGTCAGCAGTATTTTATTTACAATTTAAAAGCTTAGTAATTAAGCTGCTAAACTCTAGACAGCTCCTGTAAGGTAAAACCATTTGGCTTTCTTCAGTTTTTCTAGTAGTCACATTCAGAAGTAAGTAACAACAGTAAGATATGTTTGCGATTTTAAGCTTTAGAATCTCAATTACAAATTATTTCTACTTTAGTCTATGTAATTTGCAATGTTATAATGTTTTTTTTTATCAGCGTTTATGTAATAGTACATTATCTTGTCTGAATAATCATTATCCCATGTTTCGCTTATGCAATAAAACTTACAGTCTGATAAACTTGGACAGTATAAGTTCGATTGTACAAGCTACAAGCCATCAAGCCTTCCTACATAAGATCATTGTTTTACCTATACTTTAATTTTCATATTAGACCATGAGGTTCTAATAACTTTTGGACTCAAAAGATTCATTCCTATTCTAGTTATCTTGTTTAGCTTTATAACTACTTATTACCCAATTGATCTGGTGAATCTTTTAGTAATTTCCAATTTGAGTCGTAACTCAAAATTCATCAATGTATTGTTGCTATGAACTGTGTAACATAATTCCATAATAGTACTCTTACAATAAGTTTTGTATCACTTCAAAGTTATGTTATCGTTTGAGTTGTTAGTTTTTGTAAGTCTCATAGACATGCATAAACTGTTGTTTGATAGACATTTAGTCTATACTTAGTTTATTATCATAAACGTATTCAAAATAGAATTTATAATCCTTTGCACTAATGCATTATGCCATTCATAACATTATGACTTGTGATATTGTTATTGCAAGAGATTTACAAAGTATAAACTATAGTTTTATTACAAGGAAAACTATAGTTGTTTATTGGTTAGCAAGAACTCTCCCAATACAATATTTAATTTCTTATCTATATTAAAGACTTAAAACTTTGATCTCTATCTATAAACAAGACATGAATTAATTGATTTCTATCTTAACATAAACAATGTTTAGAGAAAGGTTATGCAACCATTAATCTCGTTATTGTGATGTTATGATATGATAATATAATGTTATTGGTGAAAAGGGTTTAATGCATAAACAAAATCGGGCTTTTAACTAAGATTTGTAAATGAAACTATTAGCTAGGTCAACTTAACCATCACGTTGATAATTTGTCACTATACTACAAATGATATGGCCCACATAATTAACGATGTCATGGCAATTATTGGGTTAATATTATAGTTTTAAAAACTCGTCCCAATGATTTAATAATTGGTTTTGTAGTACGCAGGCACCATAGTCTTCAACCCACTACGTGTTTGATTATTGGAGACCACGTGGTCGTCTCCTGACCAAGTGTTGGGGATATAAAACTCTAACGTGACCTAACCCTTATCATTTCCATTTCACAGATTGCGCTGGCTCTAGGGTTGCTCTGCTTGGCTTCCATGGCGGTCGTCGTTCCTCCTTGCTATGGTTGCCTTGTGCCTTGACTCCATGCTGCTTTTGTCACTAGTGTGTGGGTTTAAAATCTATTCTCTGTGGCTAGATTCTCATTCTACAACCTGTAGAGATTACTATTGCTCGTGGCTAATTGTCTGTGTAGTTCTCCTTCTTTCTCTTTGTAGCTTTCTGTGTGCTTCAATTACTGGTTACTGTTCTCATGGCTCGTCATTGTGTGAGAGATACCCTTGCATGCTGTTAAGTTTTTAAGAAGGCAAAGCCTGTAGGTGACAGTGCTTCGTTGAGGCTGCTCATCATTCTCTTCTGACAGGTAATAATAACTTTTAAGTTAAAATTCTTTACTGCAAAAATACTTTACTGTTACGGTGATTTGTATAAATATTTACGAACTGACAGTGGTCTAAAACCTTGCTTGCAAGTGCTCGCCACAGTAATCTTTCATGAGGAGAAATAGACCGTCTTCGATGCAAGCCATGGCTCGTGGTTCGTTTTTGGGTAAGCCCCATGGTCCAAAAGTTGGATTTTTCACTCTACTAGTGTTAGGGTGGTCAATGGAATTGCCCAGGGTTTTGGAAAACTTTCCCTCGTCTCGCCACGAGTTATGTTGTTGTGTTGTTGTTTCTACAGTTTAATGTTGTAATACTTAGAATCAAACCCTCGCTAGGGTAGACTCGGTTTATCTAAGCACTGTACTTAGTTGAAGCTTTGGCTTTATGGCCTGGTTGAAGTTTGTAGTTTTGTAATGGCAATGCTCTCAGTAGACTTGTTTGGTTTAACATAAGTTTAACATTACACTCTGTTTAAAAAGTTAGGGTTTTACCCTTCTTGAATGTAATGAAGTTTATACTATGTTCAAGTACTCTGTAAGGGTTTATAAATGAAAAAACTGAAGGCTTATACTTACAGCCGTAACTTAATTTTTGCTTATTTTGATTGAACTTATAGATTAGGGTTTGACTTGTAAAAACCCTTGTTTTGATATAAAGTATTCTTGTTATAATAATTATACAGTTTTTCTATTTTATTCTATTTGTCCTTAAAGGACTGTGAGTAAATTAATATTTGTCCTTCAAAGGACTGTGAGTAATTTATTTTAACCTGGTTATTTATGTAAATTAGGTTTTAATGTTTTGGTATTTGTAAATAATTTTAAGGGTTTTAACCCTGACATTTATTTCTAGAGATGCATGCTGTTAGTAAACGAAAAGTACCATTTCTTTTATAAATACATTTATACATGTTGATCGGTAATGTATTTCATTTCTGTGTATAAAATTTTTAGTTGGTTCTTTAAATAGTTTTTTAAAAGAACTAACTTATGTTTAACCTAGGTTACTACAGTATATAAAAATACAAATTAATTACGCTCAGAATATGAGCTAGGGCTTATCCTATTTAACTTTTATAGAGTATTAATTTCTGTAGTGTTACTTTGTTAATTCGATTATTGTCACACAGTTTTCTTCAGTTTGTTTTTAAGAATTATTAATTTTATAAACATCACTGTTTAATGTTAATACTATTATTATCTATATTAATAATATTATTATCTATGAATAATGTATCCTCTTAAGTTTATGTTGGTATTTATATATATTAAATAAGACTGAGAGCAGTCTATAGTAATTGTGTTTATTTAATAAAATTATCTTTGTAAGCTTGCTGAAAGAAAATAAGAACTTTCCTATTTGTTAATACTCTTTACATCTATATTGTCTGTAAGTGTATAAGAATAGTTTCTTATTAATAATAACTTAAGCATAGGTTACTACTATCCTTTAATTATTAATACTAAGAAAAGAATACTGCAATGTTTATCAAGTTCGTATTTATAGTTCAGATAGTTGCAGGTAAATTAGTTAGCACTAATGGAAAAGAGATAAAGTATCTGTATTATTTTTACATCTTTTCTTAACATAAATGATAAGCATAAACATTCATCTAGTAATACTAGTTCTTCTATTTCAGTATAAATGTATAGCTTATAGAAGTAGATACTATGTAGAAGAATGCATTATATACTTAAACATACTACTGTCAATAATTAATATGATTCTTGTTCTTTTCTGATATTCTAAATACACAGTCTAGTTCTGACAACATCTCTACAAAACAGATTAATAATCTTTAAAAAAAAACAACTATCTACTGAAAGAAAACATTTCAATACTCTGAAAAACATAAGTATTCTATTCATTCATATTCCTATCATACTTCATTCATTTAAACACACTACCTGTTCTAGAGTACGATCTAGATTACTCCAGATGGGGAAAAACACATGTAGGATTTATCTTTCATCAAAGTACAGATTCAGCCTTGAAACAACTAAGAGATTTCAACTTAACAATTTACAGCATAACATATAATCATTCATTATTTGTTCACACACATATATAAACTATAACACATAAATTAAAAGATAATGGAACCTGTTTTTAAAGCTGGATGACAACAACAATGGGAGGCCGTTCCTCCCTACCAACTCCTGGACAGCGCTCAAACAACAACTTCTCAGGACCCCCGAGCCTGTTCTGGTCTCCTTGGCTGGAACTAGGTGGAGCAAACAACAAGGTACTAGTCCTGAGACTTAATACCAACTCTGCACACTGCAGCAAGATCTTTCAGCTGCAAGGTTGTACTAGATCACCTTCCTGCAGTTTACCCCTCAACACCTTCCTCAAAATTTCCCTTCCCAATGAATTCCGTGAAGTGCATTCACCTGAATGATTCTTCTCTTGGAATGAGCAGCCTCAGCTCTCTACATTGGGTACTTTTATTAAGATTTCCCAGGTCTTTTTGGGTTAGTTGTCATTAATTGAGCCACCTGCTTTGATCCCACTTTCTTGGGTGATCATGACCCCAAATGTAGGGAGGTTGCGACCTGCAACATAGGAAGTGTTTGAGGATCCTGCCACTTGTTTTTTTGCTCTTCACCTAGTTCCCTCCACCAACTTGACCAGTAACACTCTTTTTAACAGCTCTCCCAAGTTGTTGTCTCCACTTTTATTTATTTAAAATTAAAATATTCAGAATTACATTCCAGATCCTTGACTCTGTTGAGTCATCAGTTTCAACTTAGCATTAAATTTAACATAATGTCTTGGAATAAAATCAAAATAAGATAACATTATTTTTCAAAATTGGTGCATGTGACAGTCATTATGTCCATTAAGGTCACATTAGGGGGATTATGAGTTAGGTGTATAAGGAAGTTTAGGTTCAAGGGGTCAAGGGATTAGTTATTAGGGGTTTTAGTGGTTAGGGGTATTATGGTCACGTTATGTCATATGAATGCGTTACATAATATACATAGTCACTATGGTCACAATGGTCACATTTAGTGGCTAGGGGCATTAGGGTTTAGGGGACTCGGGGGTTAGGGTTTAGTGTGTTAAGTGATTAGGGGATTTGGGTAATTTGGGGGCTTATAAAGAGTTAGGCTTAGGGTTTAATTAGGTTATGGTCACTATGGTCACATTTGATGATTAGGGGCCTTAGGGGTTAGGGTTTAAGGGGTTAAGTGGTTAGGGGATTTGGGGTTATGGGGTTTATAAGAAGTTATGGTTTATCATTTTCATATCCATCATCATCTCCTCGTCATCGTCGTCATCATCATTGTCATAATTATCATCATTGTCATTATTTTCATCATAATTTGTGGATCTAATATGCCTTTGTCTATAGCTATACCCATAAAGATAAGTAAGGCCTTAATCATGTCCATATTGTTGCACCCATTTCCATGCTATCGAGAGAAGGTAAAGTGACGATCCTTGGTCAAGTAGATGAATTCCCCACACTTTATGTAGGTCCAAATTTACCATGAAATCTTCGTTAAGAAAACCCTATGGAAATGCTTTGCCAATTTCCAAATGCCCAACCTGCATTGGTAAATTTATTCTCAAAATGTTCATAAGTCCATCATATGCATGCTAAATCTTCTAGAAAACTTGCAAGGCAGATGTGAATTGGTATTAGAATATCATATTATTCTTAGCTTATCCATTGTGCCTAGAAAATTCTAAGAGGAACATTATTATGTTTAGCAACCACCTTTTCATCCAACTAGGTTTATGATCTTAATCTCCATTTGAGTTTCCTTTTCAAACCCCTCCTCCACTAGTCAATTAATTTGATGTTTCCTAGGCCTTCCTGGAGTAATGACATCTAACAAGAAAATGTTATATTGCATTTGATTTACTCTTAGAGAGAGGACACATACTAGTACCTAGTGCATTCACTAATACATTTGGGCGTATTTTTCCAAGAAATATTTCCACGTTTTGAACATTCGTGGATTAATACTTCATTTTTTTTTAACATGGCGGAAAAATCGTGGCAATATCGATGTTTTTTAATTTTCGATGAACTTTCGTCTCTATATCGACGATATATGGCTATATTTGCACACCCGCCAAACCAATGCCAGCTTTCAATGGCTCTTGGTTGTTTACACATGGGTTAACTCATGCATTTGCGTCTACATCTAACTAAGAAGATCTTGCTATTTGCATAACGAAGTAAACTTGTTCTAGGTGAGAAGTGAAGTCCAGCCCTCCCTCGGTTCATATTCTTGATTCATATTCAAGCCAACAAGCATGAAGCTGGCATTGAACATCAAAGCAAAAGATTGCTTCTATCTTCTGTCCGACCATAGAGAGAAATCCTGAAATGGCAACCCTCCATAATAATAAAATAGATTTGATTTTTTTCCTCTGTTGTTACATCATTTTTCTTGGGTCTGGGTATGATTGTCTATGTGTGGTATAATATTTTATGTTTATGACAAAAGCCACCTATACCCCCGCATTAGGCCATCCATGTGCCCTTATATTTTGCATAGAGACGTTTACACTTGTTCATAAATGATGTCGCCATGGATAAATAGTAATTGCCGTGAAACTGACTACCTCATTGTAGCTATCTCTACTACTGCAACCTAGTTACCTATACGATGTCAGCATAGATAATTTTACCTTTTATATTGTCAGTTTACAGCTCCTTTGTGGGAGCATGCCAAGCTGTATCACTTAGCACATTTGCTATAGTTGTGACAAGGTTCTTGGTGATTGATTGAGCGTGGATTGAGCCCAGATTTCTTTATCAACCATATCCAAAACAAGAGAGATTAGTCATACTCTGCAACAATCATTTGGCCGTAAATTCATAAAAGGTAAGCATGCATCCTTTTTTGGGGGATACAAACTAACATTGAGGCTCAAAATAACAGTTGTATTCTTTAGGTCATGTACCTTACGAATGAATAAAACAACCCCGCAACTCCCTCTTTTTATTTAAACCAGAGTAATTGCAACAAGAGGGTCTAGTCAACAATGACTCTAGCCAATTCATTTTTTTTTATAGACCCAATGCTCCACTAAGTTATTGGTCATTGACACATTGTTAATTACTTTCCACATTAGAAGGACAACTTTCTGATTAGACCATTTGGGCCACCTAGTGTTCCAATGCCCAAACTATCAAGGTCTCCTTGTGAGTAAATCAAAGGCCATTGCACAGCACTTGTTGGCATCAATGAAAAATTCAGTTTGTTAGACACAATGCTCAATGAGAGGGGGGGGGTGAATCAGTGAGCTAAGGCTTGAACTCAATTTCAACATCTTTTTCTACCAATCTTATCATGCCCATAACCATCTCTATCATCAAGTTTGCTTGTCTATTGTCATGTCACCATCTCCTTATCATCTTTGCACCAACATCTTTGTCTTGCCCAAATCATCTTCAAATGACCACAGAATGGGTCATTTGAATCTCTAGATGTTCCATGCTTGTCATGCTTCCTTTCCAATGTCATTATGCATGTCCTTAGTTATCTCTGTCCTTCATGTCCTGTTTCAATTACACCTTGCCATGTCATCATGCTTAGACACCTCTTCGAATCTCTATTTGTTATTTATTGTTTTAATGAAATAATAAATTAAAACTTCTTCTAAACATTGCATCTCTCCAATAGTAATATGTGTCTCTTCAAACCTCTATCTTAATTCTTTTTCTTAAATTTCTATTTATTTTTCTAAATACATTCCTGTAGCTTCTTATTTAATAAACTATGCTTATTATTTTTCACTAAATTTGCAGGTCCATCTTTTGCATATATGACCATCATAATGCAAACTGAAAGTATGGCTGGATAGCCACCTCAATAAGGATCAAACCCATGTCACCTTTTGAAATTTTTGATACACACGCATTATTTGGATATCATTTGAAAATAGGCTTCCAAACTGTTTAATTTAATAGTTAGACAAAATTGTTTTTAACTTCATGTAAAAACAATTTTTCTTCTACATTGGGAGATAGATTTCTCCCTCATGTGGTCACCATAAGGAAACCTACAAGCATGGCTAGATAGCCATTTCAACAATGAACAATACCATATCACAAGATAAATCTGTTGACACACACAAAACCTCTGGAAAGCATTTCAAAATAGCTTCTCAACCTATTTTGAACATCAAAACATATTTCTTCCCATTTTGGCAGACTCCTATTTCACACGTGTGAACACTCTATGGAGACCTGAAGTCAGGAGCAAATGGAAAACTTACCAAAGAATGGATCCATGATATTTGATAAATTTACTTGCACAAAGACAGCCCTTGACTAGCATTTCCAATTGACCTCTCAAACTCCTGTTTTTAACACTTGGTCAATTTTCTTTTGTTCTCATTATGCAAAATATTATTTTTTCCTATTTTTGGCAGATTGATATTTTGCATATGAGACCATCATAAGACAACCTGAAGGTATGGCTGGATATTTAGTTCACCAAGGAACATGACTATTCTACCTGATGAATTTTATCATCAAAATAACCCCTCCTTGCAGGCATTTCAAGATGCCTTTTCAATTTCCCGGATCTAACACTTAACCAATTTTCTTGTGTTCTTAAAATGCAAAATAATATTTTTCTTACTTTTGGTATATTTTTATCTTTGTCATAAAACACTCCATGGGATAACTAAGACCATGGTTATATGCACCCATCAACAAGCTATAGCCTAACACTTTCATATTATTTTTCTCATCATCCTATGAGATAGGGTGGGCATTTCCCTGAGGCCACTGAGGCAGTTTTGCCAGTACTAGAATAGTGCAAAACAACTTGAAACTCTGTTTTGGCATACCATTATCTTTGTCATCAAACATATTCTTTAAGAACTAATACCATGGTGAGATAGCCTCTTCAACAAGCTATAGGATGATAGCTTCAGATAATTTTTATCATACACCTATAAGGTACGGCGAGCATTTTCCCAAGGCCACATGAGCCATTTTTTCCAACACTTGGAAAATTTTCTTAGTCTGGTCCAATATGCCTAAAACATTGTTTTGGCAGGTTCATAACTTCTTCCTCAGCTACTTCCAAGACAATCTGAAGACATGATCGGGTAGGACAAATATCAATCTACAAGACCCCCATATGGTACGGGCATTTTCTTCAACACACAATTTGTGGCAGGCATTTTCTTAAGGCTACTTGAGCCACCTCAACAAGGATCATATCCATGTCACCTTTTGAACTTTTTGATACACACGCATTATCTGGAGATCATTTGAAAATAGGCTTCCAAACTGTTTAATTTAACACTTAAACAAAATAGTTTTTAACTTGTAAAAACATTTTTTCTTCTACTGTGGCAGATTGATTTCTCCCTCATGTGATCACCATAAGGAAACCTACAAGCATGGCTAGATAGAAATTTCTACAATGAACAAGACCATATCACAAGATAAATCTGTTGACACATACACAACCTCTTGGAAGCATTTCAAAATAGCTTCTCAACCTCTTTTGAACATCAAAACATATTTCTTCCCATTTTGGCAGATTCCTATTTCACACGTGTGAACACTCTATGGAGACCTGAAGTTAGGAGAAGATGGACAACTTACCAAATAATGGATCCATGACATTTGATAAACTTACTTGCACAAAGACAGCCCTTGGTGGGCATTTCCAACTGACATCTCAAACTCTTTTTTTTAACACTTGGTCAATTTTCTTTTGTTCTCATTATGCAAAATATTATTTTTCCTATTTTTGGCAGATTGATATTTTGCATATGAGACCATCATAAGACAACCTAAAGGTATGGATGGAAATTTAGTTCACCAAGGAATATGACTAATCTACCTGATGAATTTTGTCATCAAAATAACCCCTTCTTGCGAGCATTTCAAAATGCCTTTTCAATTTCTCAAATCTAACACTTAACCAATTTTCTTGTGTTCTTAAAATGCAAAATAATATTTATCTTACTTTTGGCAGATTTATATCTTTTTTATAAAACACTCTGCGGGATAAAAGAGACTGTGGTTAGATGCACCCATCAATAATCTATAGCCTAACACTTTCATATTATTTTTCTCATCATCCTATGAGATAGGGCGGGCGTTTCCCTGAGGCTATTGAGGCAGTTTTGCCAGTACTGGAATAGTGCAAAACAGCATGAAACTCTGCTTTGGCAGACCATTATCTTTGTCATCAAACATCTTCTTTGAGAACTAATATCATGGTGAGATAGCCTCTTCAACAAGCTGTAGGATGATATCTTCAGATAATTTTTATCATACACCTATAAGGTATGGCGGGCATGTTTCCAAGGCCACATGAGCCAATTTTTCCAACACTAGGACAATTTTCTTAGTCTGGTCCAATCTGCCTAAAACACTATTTTGGCAGGTTCATAACTTCTTCCTCAGCTACTTCCAAGACCGTATGAAGACATGATCAAGTATGAAAAATATCAATCTACAAGACCCCCATACTGTGCAAGCATTTTCTTCAACACACAATTTGTGGCGGGCATTTTCTTAAGGCTACCTGAGCCAATTTTCCAACACTTGGTCATTTTCAGGACTTTCTCCAAAATTTATTCTGAAACCTCATTTTGTAAGATTCATAAACTTGTCTTCAGACATTCTTAAGGAGAAATAATACCATGGTTAGGTAGAAAAACCAACACACTACAAGACCCCCATGTGCTGCGGGAATTTACTCTAACCCATAATTTAGGGCATGCATCTTTCTGAGGCTACTTAGCCATTTTTTCTTGCTCTGTCACAAACACCTATCTTGGCAGGTCCATAACTTCTCCCTCAGGCACTTTCAGGAAAAACTGAAGACATGGTCAGGTAGGAAAAACAACAATCGATAGGACCCCCTTGTGCTGTGGGAATTCATATTCTCCTATAAATTATGGCGTGCGTTTATATTCTCTTAGAGTAATATTGACTACTTTTTCATACTTAGTCAATTTCCAAAGTTTCACAAAGTTGGCAGGTTGACATCTTCCTCCTTAGAGACTCTCTAGTGAGGCAAGTGACATGGTTGTATGATACATACAATACTCTAGAGACTCACATTCTCAATACATTTTTCACATCATCCTATGAGGCATGGCGAGCATTTCCTTAAGGCCACTTGGGCAGATTTAACACCAATTCCATACTTTGACAAATTTCTCAATTTCGACTAATCTGCCTAAAACACCCTTTTGGCAGGTCCATAACTTTTTCTTCATCCACTTCCAAGACAATCTGAAGACATGGTCAGGTAGGATGAAGACCAATCTACAAGACCCCCATGTGATGCAGGCATTTACTCTAACCCATAATTTAGGGTGAGCATATTTCTGAGGCTACTTAGCCATTTTTGCATCCACCGGTGAAACACCTTGTTTTGGCAGGCCTGTATATTTCTCCTCAAGAAAGATTGAAGAAAACTCAAATCATGAAAAGGTATCCAAACCAACTAGCCATAGGATGGTACCATGGTGTGGGAATTCTTCTCAAACCATGAATTGTGGTGGGCATTCTCTTAAGGCTGTTGGAACCAATTTTGACTAAGGCTGCTGGGACATGATTCTTCCTTCAATATATGTTGTAGTTTGGTGAGGCAAGTGACATGGTTGTATGCTCCATACAACACTCTAGAGACTCAAATTATCAATAGATTTTTCAGATCATCCTATGAGGCATGGCAGGCATTTCCTTAAAGCCACTTGGGTAGATTTAACACCAATTACATACTTAGACCTGTTTCTTAATTTGGTCTAATCTGCCTAAAACACCCTTTTGGCAGGTCCGTAAATTTTTCTTCATCCACTTCCAAGACAATATGAAGACATGGTCAGGTAGGCCGAAGACCAGTCTACAATACCCCCATGTGCTGCGGGCATTTACTCTAACCCATAATTTAGGGCGGACATCTTTCTGAGGCTACTTAGCCATTTTTGCATCCACCCATGAAAAACCCTGTTTTGGCAGGCCTGGACCATATACACTAATGATGAATTCTGGACCATATATACACTAATGCTTAAACATGAAAATCAAATACAAACTGGAATGAAAAACAAGATAAACATTCAGGTAAAGAATTTACTTATTGAAGAAAAAGATGACATAGGAATCTCTACCATGAAAGGATTATCTTTCCTCTGCAATTTTATTCATATATATCTAGAAAGCTTGAAACATGTTACAGTAGAGAGACTCTGCTCTTGAAAATTCCCAACCCTTCTCCCCTCTGTGGGGAGAAATTTATACTATCTCAGTCCCTGAGGCTAATCCTCGAAATAGGACATGAAACTATTTACAGTCATAATCAACTACTAACAACTTAGAGCATGGTACTACTGCCACGGTTTACATATATTAAAACAAACATTATATATGAAGCTAATGTGCGTGCTTGGTCTGGATGGCAGTATGTCACTTCTGTTTCTGATCTTGCAGGTCGTGAAAATGACGTTAAGGATGCTTCTGATGACTCACTGCTCACTGGGCTCGACCACTCGTTAGTCTTTCGAATCAGCAACGTGTCCTTCCCTGGGTGTGTGTAATTTCGTGCTCAAAGGCATCTTTCTGCATGGTTTCTAGACTGGAAAAGGAGTTTATATCCTTTCCATGCTTTTCCTTTTCTACAACCCCCATCTGTCCTGGTAATATTGTTGTATGAGGGGACTTTGGAGAAGGGCAGCTTTGTACAGTGGGGGGTATCTTCCACCTCCTCACCACCTCAGAAAAATTTGGGAACGAGAGTTCACAAACAATGTGATGAAGAGTTTGGACACCTGCCACCCCAGCACAAGCATTCGCTCCTACTGGTTGCCGCTGAACACGGTCACCATGTACCGGGACTTTGGAAGCCGTGATTTCTTTGATGGTTTTTGGGGAGACACTCTTACGATAGGAAAACCCAAGCACCGCGCAGCTGGAGGTACAACTATCCGAAAACATTCAAAGTGCTTCACATCCAGGCCCGATGGTTGGCGCTTTCCTGGTGTGAAAAACCAGGGCGACAGATGATCATGGAATCAAGCTCACCAACCATCAACACCCCGATATTGACAAGCTTCTCAAAGCATATCACCATTTCAACTCTTTCAGAATTCTCAAAATCTCTTAGCAGAATAATACTTCAAGCATTGTCTCTAATTACTAATTAATCTTATGCATCTTAATCGGTCTGGGAAGGTGGTATTTATATAGGGTGATGAAGATGAAGATGGATACAGAGATGACTAGTCAGCATAATGGCAGCACAAGTGGACACGTGAGTAGGGATCTCTATTTTCTGCTGAGAATCCAGTCATGCTGCCTCCTTTGAATATGTTTCATTGATGTCCACATGGATCGTAGTGTTTGGACGTGACATTCTTTGCCTTTTCACTTACACTGACAGTGGTGTTCGGAATGGTTTCAGATACCCACATCCCTTTGATTCATGTAGAGGCCAGGTTCTTCACTCACTCTTCGCTTCAAAGATCTAGACTTCATGATCTCTTGTTGTTTTCTACGCAAGCCACGTGCCGGATCTTTGGAGTCGGGAAAGTTGGTGAATCGGTGATGCTTTGGACATGATCTTCACCTAAGGCGTGTCACAAATGGGGTCGAGGGATATGATTATTAGTCAGCTCATAGATGAGGACATCCTTTCTGTACCAAACCTGACCAAGACACCACCTTTACCAGGTTGAACGACTCCAGAGTCACCAGGGATCAAATTTGAAGGGCATGTCTTATTTTACTTTGAAGGGCTATGAGAAATTGAACCCTTCAATGTTGACATTTAAAAATAAATCATTCTTTTCATTTGAAAATTTAAGTGTTAAAAAAAATTCATTATTTATTAAAAACATTGTATAGAAAAAAAATGGCAATAAGAAGAAATCCCAAGTGATTCAACATTTACATGGAATTAGTGGGGTAAACCATGTACATATGATTTATCACTTCCAGATTCTTTTTATGGGGATTAATCAAGAGTTAGTATAGAGGAGGAGAGACTAAAATAAAGGTTGAGAATGAAGAACATGTAATGATGATGGAGGATGAGATTGGGAAAAGGCCCATTTAGAAAGAGATGATGCACGTGTTTTGTTAATGTGAACATAGCCATAACCATTAGGAGTATTGGTTTTTTGTATTGCATGTTATTTGGCCTATTTATTTTTTGAAGGGAAATGTTTGTTTCATATCACGCTAAAGTGATTAGAGTAGTTGAGAACTACTCACAACCTTATCTGAATGCATAATATGAAATTAGGGGTGAAATTAGACTCATGGGGTACTAAAGCTTATTTCTGTCTAGAATTGTTTTGAGAAGAGATCCACTATTAGAATTTCTATGTAATTACAAGGCCAAAAGAGATCAAGAATCAAATCCCTAACATTAATAACAAACTAAAAATATGATCTTTGTCCAATGCCAACGTATCCACCTAAAACTGGTGTACTACTAACATTGTACATCCCTGGGAGATTTAAAATTGTTGATCCTTGTTGTGACCACTTGATCATTGCCATAACCAATGGTTTAAATAAACAACATAAAATTAAAAAAATTGGAAGAATAACTTTTCCATGACATTTTACCTTACCTGTTTTGAAATGAACTTTTCTACATGCTATTAAAAGCATTGTATTAATATCTTTCCAGCTAAATAAGTTTTTTAGGATACACATTTCCATTAATGGAAGAAAAAAAAGTTACAAAGACCATCACAAAGCTAATTGATATGTTTGTCCATATGGACACACTTCATGAGTAACTAGCCATTCAATTTCAAACTCCACCTAATCCCTAAGCATCGTCTTCACCATAATAAACCTAAGTATTAGAAGACTTGAAAATTGATCTTTCAAACTTTAGTCTTGAGTATACTAACATCTAGATGTCAAATGAGAGGGATTGATAGGGATTCTCATTTCTCTTTTCAAAACTCGGTGCATATAATTATTATTCAAATACATTGAAAAAAAGTATCCTTCGGTGCACCTACCTAAAAGAAAAACCCTAGAATGTAAACCTAATGCTTTCAGGCAGCAACTTTTTTTATCAACCTTAAATTCAACAACTATTTTTAGAATTGAATCATGTCCTCCCCAGATGCTCAATTCAAAGTGATCAAACAAAATCCCCAATTTTAGGTGGATTATGGATAGTCTCTGACATGTCTAGAGACTTTGAGAGATCATTCTTTTTTTCGAGGGTGCTCAGGGCATAGATCAAAGAGCCCACGGAAGGAAGAGGAGGAAGAAGAAGAGTACTCAGTCAAAAGGTGAGGCAAGTGAGGAGGGGAGACATAATAGGGGAGATCGACACTATCAACCTACACAACTTGATTTGGGGAGATCAATATCAACCGTCTATCTCTAAACTACCTTCATCGGGACCGCTCAACCTTGAGAATTTTAACATTCTGCTATCCCTTTTTCATATGACCGAGTGATTAACTTCTGATCATGGAATTATTCTCACCCATTGATCTACCCAACATCTTGTTTCGACCGTATATCTTCGCAGCCCCTACCACTTTCTGCGGATCAACCGTAGATGTTGATTAGGAAGAGGGAGATGATGATGACGATGATGATGGTGATGGTGATGAAGATGTGATGACAAGATATTTACTTTGGTATTCACTAAATTTTTCTAATTTTTTCCAACATTATAATAGAATGGTTATGAGTGATTATTCACTCCTATAAAGAATGCACTTTATGGAACTACCAAATTGAGCAGTTTGGATCTTCCTCTTTTAAGACACCGGACTAGGTCCATAAGTCTTGATTCTTCAAGTGCACAAATATAAGAACATGAGGCTTCACAGGACCCAAAAAGTTGTATTTTCTTTTTTACTACTTCCTCGTATCATATTGAATTCTCAGATTAGTCCTTGGAATGGGTGTTAGGAGCAATCCTTAATTTTTCACTCAACTAGCTGCTCCCCCTATCATGTAGACGTCTCCATTCATTGAGCTCCCCCTAAAGTTGCGATGATAAAGATAATGATGATGATAATGATGATGAATATGATGATGATGATGAAGATGATGACGATGATAATGAAAATGATGATGATGATGAAGATGATGATCATGATAATGGAGATGTTGATGAATTGGATGATGATGATGTTGATGATGAATATGATGATGAAGATGATGTTGATAATGATGACAACGAATATGATGATGATGGTGATAATGAAGATGTTGATGATGAAGATGATGATTATAATGATGATGATGATAAGGAAGATGACGACGATGAAGAAGATCATGATGACGATGAGGACAACAACAATGATGATGATTATGAATATGATGATGATGATATTGATGAAGAGGATGAAGATGATGGTGATGATCATCGTCGTTGTTGTCGTCATCACCATCATATTCGTTGTCTTCATCGTCATCGTCATCGTGTTCGTCCTTGAAGGGACTTATGTATAGGAACTCACTATAAGCAATGCAACCAATACAAATTATGACAAAATCCTAGTTAAATCAAATTAAATTGAATTAAACTACACTAAATTAAACATAGAGTTGTTTAACTATAATTAATTTAAAATGCAACAAAATATTAAATATGCAAATAAAAAAACCCAAAATAAACTAAACAAAAGATAAATATGCAAAATAAAAAAACAAAACAAAACACCAAATATAAAATATGTAAATAATCCAACAAAAAACGCAGAATTCAAAAACACCTGCACACTAGCTCATTAGCATTCAAAAACACCCGCACAGGATCTGCTCTGACTCCCATTTGGGGGTTTTCGATTTCGAACTTTCACTGAAGAATCTGGTACATGCTATGATGTTTTTTTATAGGAAGGGCGGGCGAAGAAATTTTCCTATTAGTGCATCGTCCACTCCCTTCACATGTGAGCCCATGCTTCTAGAACCACCTGCCCCACCTCGAGAATGGTAGCAATGTTTAGACCTTCAAGTTTGTTTCCTTCTATGTTTTTCTTCATTACATACTGTGTTTTTATTTTATTCATGGTTTTCTTCATTGTTGTGGATGTGGTGGAGATGAAATGGCTCAAATATCCTTGCAAGCATGAAGCACGAGCTATCCAACTGAACTTGGGAAATTCAATGTGAGAAATAAAACCAACAGTTATCAAGGAAAAGGAGGAAGGGAATGTGGAGCTATATGATTGCGGGGTATTCTCTGAATGGGAAAGATGAATAGGATTCTTATTTTACTTTATCGATGGTGCTTCTGATTTGTGCAAACATCACGGCTTATGATCAAGATAAACAAGTTCATATCCTCACCATAAAATATGGATTTGATTCATATGATTTTGTGGGTATTTATCTAGTTGGCATGTCTGTAAAATGTGGGTTTGCTTCTAGTTTTGTCCATTCCTTTTGGGCATCATGTCAAAATTCCCATGAATTGACAGTTCAAAGCTATACAGTGAATGTTTTTAATGGTACGGTTGTTAGTTTTTCTTTGATAATGGCAACTTTTTGGAGTTTGAAGCCCGAATGTTCTATAGCAAACTGTTTTTTTTCTCATAGTGGTTTTGAGGCTACTGAGTGGAGCTTTGTAGAAATTGTGGAACACCAGAGCTTGTCTTGAGTTATACATGCATAATTGCTTTGATTAATTAGTGAGACATCGACCCTGGTCATAGCATTCTCTGTATAAACTAACAAAATCCCGTTACATGCATCAATTCTTGCAAATTCTAAGTGTAGACAAGCGTTGCGATAGAAGAACACAATATTCCCTTCGCGTTTTGTTGTTTCTTGTGTCCAAGATGGAAGAATATTCTACCAGGAGGAAAAGAAGCAACAATGAGGGCTACCTTGGAGTGCTTCCTAAGAAGAAACCCAAGCTTGAACCTAAGGAGAACAAATTCATGTTCAGGGTTTTGCTTCATAATAGTTTCAATTTAACTCTGCAGTTGGAGGATGCCATTGAAAAGATGTCAGTCGCTTAGTTTGTAAGGACTGTTAGGATAAAAGTTGAGAAACAAATAATACAAAAGGGGTCAAGAAAGATCCACTTAATGTTGGAACAACATTGCATGTACTTACAGTAGTTATCTAGATGTTGAACAAAGCTTAATAGTATTTTCAAATGACATGATTTATCTTTCATAACTTATAGAATACTAAAATTTGGTGATTAAGATTGCTATGCAACTTTGATGATTTCAACTTTACATAACAATTAGAAACCCCTTAGGTCTATGGTTGGAATCTGAAGTATGAAAACCAAATCATGGAAAACCACTGAGAAATTTGAAATTAATCACCATACACCAAACTTTAAAATGAAATATTTTAAAGAATGCATAATAAATTCTGAGCAAAAAATTGTATTGTTAAATTTGCAAAGTTGATTTTATACAATATATTTCCTTTCAGTTCATGTGTATTTAAATTTTTTTGGATTAAATTAATTTTTTTGTATTTCCTTGCAGATAATTGAAATTTATGTTTACTAAAACTCTGTTTATATTTTAACAATGCTTGCAGGGTGGATCTTTGCGTTCTGATCGTTGAAGAGCAGAGGTGGATTTGGTTATGAATACCGTGGCAATGAATGCTTCAACTTATTCGTCAATCTTGCGGTTTTGTGACGAGGAAAATATCTCTTGTTTCGAAGACGCACCATCTTTCACCCCCTTACCTATCTCAAGGGCTTGCACTATTTCGTAAAGGTCTCTCTCTTCCTCTCTCTTTATATGCCATATACACACATGGTTGTAGAATGCATGTTGATGGGGTAAGTCTTAGAGTCAACAAGAAATTGAAGTATTTTTTTATAAGTTAAAAAAAATGTATTAATATGTGCACTACAAAAGCATTCCATGAGCTCCTCAAAGTGCATTATGTTAGAACAAATATTTCCATATCTAAATATTATTTACTAGAATTTATTTTTTTTAGTAACTAGGGGAATCAACAACTGGAGCTGGGTTGGTACTCACATGACATGGGGTCCAGGGATCCATTCCCGCTACCACTATACCCCTAGGTGCCCCACACCCTTCGTAAGACATGGGACACAGGTAAACCTGGGTGGGATTTGATCTCGTGACCTCCAATTTGCAACAAGTGACTTCATAACAATTGAACTGCCAATGAGCCACACTCGTGCGGGCTATTATTTACTGGAAAGTTAACATTTCATAGATAACAAAGATTTATCCTAAGTATTTAGTGACATTTTATTCATATAGTAAGACAACATGACTCTTTCCTCTATTTTATGTTTTATATTGTTTGACAGGATGGTGGTATTAACAGTGTCCACACATTTCAAGTAAAAACCTATTTATATGTGTATTTAATATATTTATGTCTTAAATTTAAAATTTGTGTGTTGTTTTCATTTTAATACAATGGTTAAATAAATCTTGTTGAATACAACACAAGTTTCCACATCAGTGAGGCAACGATATTGTAATATAGCATTTAAATGCGAGTTGATATTATGGTGGAAAATGTGTGTTGGATAGGTTGATTGTTGATTTCCTTCACAAGACATGTGGAATGTGACTCCATAACCACATCTATTGGTGGAATTACCCCAAGAACACACTTTCCAGACAACATTATCTAATTTAATTGTATGCCCATTTTTTATTTCATAGAGTATTTTGATATTTTCCATGCCTAGCAAAATGACTACTTGTGTATAGGTCTAGGAATGGATTATTTATTTAATTTATAAATTTAATTTCCAGCCAACACAGTGATTTACCATTTATTAGGACAACTCTTTTCAAGCGGTATGGGCCAATGGACCTGGCGAAAGGCGATTGATAAGATAAGGGTTCTTGCATTCCCTACATTCTCCTTAGGAATTAATATTTTATATGACTTGCTTGTACATGTCGTATAATATAACTTTGCTATTTTCATTTCTAGCCTCTTCATCATGCTTCATATCCAATGTTTTTATAGAAACATAAAAATATCAGACTTATTTGTCTTTGTTGTGTTCATTCTGTACCATTCCCTGCTTTTCCTTGGGTTTTAGAGTTCCTGCCTCATTTTTCCATTGCATTCTTAGGAGCAGTGTAGTAAGTAGTACTAGTGTTATGTTCACCTATTCTGCAGTTCATCGTGCTCACATTTTGGATAGGTTTTTCGTATGTTTAACTACTAAAGTTGATTGTTTAAGCTTTCCCTCGGTTACCCACTATCATGAGGTTCTTTTGCACTAAGCAGTTCTAATAACAGTGGTGCATGGTTTGTCCTCTTTCGACAGAGAAATTGATGAATAAATAGCATCCTTGGAGATTTCAGTAGAATTGCACATAACCTGATAGTATCAGTCTCTCAGAATACCCTCTCTAAGGAGAATTTGCTCAACATCAATTGCAATTGCCTTTGTGGGTGCACTACATATCCTAGTGTTCGGTCACATACAAGCTTGATAGAACCTCCCAGACTTAAATTATTGGAGTTTGAATCCTGAATGTTCTATAGCAAACTATTTTTGTTTGCTCATAGTGGTTTTGAGGCTACTGAGCGGAGCTTTGTAACAATTGTGGAATGCCATAGGTTGTCTTGAGTTGTACATGCATAATTGCTTTGAGTAATTAGTGAGACATCGACCCCGGCCATAGTAGTCTCTATATAAACTAATGAAATCCTGTTGCATGCATCAATTCTTGCAAATTCTAAGTGTAGGCAAGCGTTGCGATAGAAGAACACAATATTCCCTTTGCGGTTTGCCATTTCTTGTGTCCAAGATTGAAGAATCTTCTACCAGGAGGAAAAGAAGTAGCAATGAGGGCTACCTTGGAGTGCTTCCTAAGAAGAAACCCAAGCCTAAACCTGGGGAGAACAAATTCATGTTCAGGATTTTTCTTCTTAATGGTTTGAATTTAACTCTGCAGTTGGAGGATGCCGTGGAAAAGATGTCGATCACCGAGTTTGTAAGGACTGTTAGGAGAAAAGTTGAGAAATAAATAATAGAAAAGGGGCCAAGAAAAATCCACTGGGTCCCCAATTCTATCTGGAAGGTGCAATGGGAGAACAAATAAATATGGAAACATCATATGCAATGACTCTCACAACAATCCCATGTAGGTAGCTCTACAAGTTCATCCTTGAACTTCCTCCCCTAAATTGTTTCTTTAGTTTTTGTTTTTAAGTCAACAAAAATGTAATTATATGTTTGCTACAAAAGCATTCCATGAGCTCCTCAAAGTGAATCCTGTTAGAACAAATATTTCCATATCTAAATATTATTTGCTGGAAATTTAGCATTCATAGATAACAAAGATTTATCTGGAGTATTTAGTGACATTTTATTCATATAGTAAGACAACATGACTCTTTCCTCTATTTTTTTTGTTTTATATTGTTTGACAGGATGGTGGTATTAATAGTGTCCACACATTTCCAGTAAAAACCTATTTATATGTGTAGTTAATATATTTATGTCTTAAACTTTAAAATTTGTGTGTTGTTTTCGTTTTAATAGAATGGTTAAAGAAATATTGTTGAATACAAACACAAGTTTCCACATGAGTGAGGCAACGATATTGTAATATAGCATTTAAATGTGAGTTGATATTCTGGTGGAAAATGTGTGCTAGATAGATTGATTGTTGATTTCCTTTGCAGGAGATGTGGAATGTGACTCCAGAACCACATCTCTTGGTGGAATTACCCTAAGAACACACTTTCCAGACAGCATTAGCTGATTTTTTTTGTTGTTGTTGGTTAAGTGCACTGTGACTTGTTGGGAGAACCTTGGTTATATTACAATGTATTATGATATATTTCTTGCTTTGGTATGGGAAGCTTTGATGGGGTTGAAACAGAGGTATATTTCCATTCTATAGCATTTGTCTTGTAGTAATAATTTTTAGGAATAGCGGCGATATTTCCACCTCGTGGCTCTTGTTTGACAAATATCTAATGTCTAGCTTAGGATTTTCCTATTGAATATTTCTGAAGTGGATCTAGTTATTAAGGAGTAGATTGGGTTTGAACCATTCAACCCTATCTACTCTTTAATCACTAAATCCTCCATGAGATCCTCAATTGACCCCATCTGCCTAACTTGGATTTTTTAGGTAGTAATCATAGCTTTTATGCCATTTTAAATCTTAATTAATCTTTCTTTTTCTGTTTTATAAGATTAATAAGTGAAATTCCTAGATCTTCCCTAGTTTTAGCCTCATGTGTACCTTATTTCAAATCTAACTAAAGTTTAAAACATTCTACTGTCACAAATCTTGGTTGCTGGTTGGAAAAGACATATCATTTGCAAGTTTGTAGAAGCATTTAATTTATTAATTTAGATCTCAAATTTGAGGATATTTTCACATATACACTAATAAATTCTCAAACCCTGATTCTTCACTACTAAAATTCCTTGTAGAATCAACTATTCCATTGATCGTATCAATCCATTTAACATTTTCTTTTGGAACTAAATCTTGTAATTGCAAATAATGCATCTCAATAGAAGCTATAGCCTAGAACCTATTTCCTTTATAGGATATATATGGTGTTAACACTTTCCATTGCAGATAACATTGTAATACCTGCAACATCTATGATATAGCCCACTTGAATGGTGGTAGAGCGACTTATTGTATTTTTCAGTTTATGTTATTTTATGCTTGGTTTGACAAGCGAATCCACAGATACACTTCAAGAATCAGAAGTCGATAAATCAATACCTTGGATAACTTATCCCATTCAATTATTTCTAGTGGCATGATTATATGCCTAGAGTAAATTTTGTAAGCACTTATTCCAAACATAGCATCTA
The DNA here is from genome assembly GCA_001517045.1 of Pseudotsuga menziesii. NCBI lineage: Eukaryota > Viridiplantae > Streptophyta > Pinopsida > Pinales > Pinaceae > Pseudotsuga > Pseudotsuga menziesii. The sequence continues at coordinate 162,528 of LPNX011067632.1, forward strand.
TTGTATATTGGTCTGATGTACACATTTCCATGTTAGTTTCTAATTACTTGCAATATTTCCATACTTATTCATCACAGCCAAATAGGGTCCTTATAGAATGGTCTTATTCACACCCTCTGTGCATATGAAAATCGTATGGTTTCATCTGGGTCCAATGTGCATCCTATGAACTTCCAAAGTTTTTATCAGGAAGAAAAAAAGGTAATAGAAAAGAACAATGACAGAAATTTCCATACTTATTCATCACAGCCAAATAGGGTCCTTACAAAATGGTCTTATTCACACCCTCTGTGCATATGAAAATTGTATTGTTTCATGTGGGTCCAATGTGAATCCTATGAACTTCCAAAGTTTTTATCAGGCAAACAGAAAGGCAATAGAAAAGAACAACAACAGACAGAAAAATTTATGTCGTTGTTCTTTTCTATCACCTTTCTATTTGCCTGATAAAAACTTTGGAAGTTCATAGGATGCACATTGGACCCAGATGAAACCATACAATTTTCATATGCACATAGGGTGTGAATAAGACCATTATGTAAGGACCCTATTTGGCTATGATGAATAAGTATGGAAATATTGCAAGTAATTAGAAACTGACATGGAAATGTGTACATTAGACCAATATACAATAAATGCTATGTTTTGAATAAGTGCTTACAAAATTTAATCTAGGCATATAATCATTCCACTAGAAATAATTGAATGGGATGAGTTATCCAAGATATTGATTTATTGACTACTGATTCTTGAAGTGTATCAGTGGATTCGCTTGTCCATAGACACAAAAACTCCATGAGACTGCACATCAATCATGCCACATGAAGATCCAAAACCGTGGAAAGGAAGGTGCCTTTCCACGGTTTTTTAATTTTTTTTGAAACCTCCAAGTTTCGTCTCAATATCGATGAACGTTCTTCGCGGGTATTGCAAAACCGTTGAAACCCTGGGTGGCTTTCCACGAATACCATTGCTATAGCAACACAGTTTCGTGGAACAATTACCGTTCAACTTGCAAATTTCGTCGATAGAGATTGGTTTCCCACGGTTTTGCGTGGAAGAAATTTTTGTTCAAATTACAGAATTCGTAGATAAAGAGACAATAGTTCGTCGCAACTATTCCACGGTTTTGCGTGGAAAAAAAAAATTCCTAGAAGTTTTTGGCCATATTTTCATCGTTACAGGGATGAAAGTTTTGTCAATAGAGCGACGAAACGTAGAAAATCAATTAAAAAAAATCAATTTCAAGGCCACCATATAGAAGACACATGGTGACCATATTTCATCACTATATAGACGGCTTATAAAGTTCGTCGTTAGATCGACGAAATAAGTGCCACAAAACATCAAGACCATTATCGTCGCAATTGAGACGACAAAACGTGGAAATAGAAATGAAAAACTGTCGCAAATTTGCTCATATTTATTGGTGATTACATAGAAAATCAACACTAAAAGACATAGTAATTAGGATTAAATTAATAAGTGGACAAACTCAACTCATTTCAAGCAGAAATTCTTCCCCAAATTCAGTAGGATTGTTGTCTAAAGTTATAATTCCATTTGATTGATCAAAACATTCATCATGGAACTTTGTCCTTAGGAGTTTTGGCCAATTTTAAAATGACCTAGGTCATCAAAATTTAGAAAAAAATGAGTGGATCGTAGTGGAATTTTTTCTTAGTGGAAAAAAATGAATCACCAGAAAGGTTGATTTTTCCTACTTATCAACTCACTCCATACTATTGATCTCAAGAAATGTTACAATTCAAGTTTGTAAAGTCAATATTTAGAAGTTAAAGGAATATATCATAACTATTAACATATTCAAATGTGTGTGTGCGTACTGACTGTACTTATTAGCAATCAAAGGATTATGAGATGGGGAACTCAAATCGACTCATTTACGACAAGGACAATTTTTTTGGTGAGACATAGTTCCACTCCTTCTGTACTTTGTTTTTGAAAATTTGATGATCCAGATCATCTTAAAATAAGTCGAAACCCCATGGGAAAAGTTCCATGGACAAATTTCTCAGCAATGGAATCAGACCATAATTCATGCAAGATTGAGGGATTATTTTCGCCAAAAATAAGGGGCAATGTAAGTGCCCCTTATCCCACGCCATAATTAAAGGTCACTTATCAAGATTCCTTGTTATTAGCCTTTGAATATCTAAGCTTATTGTTCATTTCAACAATATTTGTGCATTGTGGAGAAAAACCAAGAATTCCATGGTGTTTCAAATGTTTGTTACAATGTGATTTCCCATTCATTCGGTTGAAAGATGATTTCATTTGCATCAAATCTAAAGGTTTATGTTGTGGTATTCCATTTAAAATGGGTAAATGAACTTTGTTGATAAATTTTTGATGCAAGAGGATCGTGGCATGCCAGCAATGTGATGAGTTGGTCACATGATGTGGCATATTTTTGGTTTGTTTGTTTTGGTGAGTCATAGTTTGTTAGCCGTGGTAGGAATGATGGCGGATCATGACCCCCTGAATGGAGATCAAGACGCAGTTTGTTTTGTTTGTGACAGAGACGTTTTCATCATGCTTTGTAGTTGTTTATTTTTAGTTGCAGGACCACTCAGTGTAGGAGTTACAATTTAGCTTAAATAGGTAGTTTAGAGAAGTATGAAGGGTTCTAATCTTCAGCATTAGAATTCCAAATTTGCAGAGAGAGATGGACAGACCTGCGTCTGGTTTCACTTGTAAATATTTTGGAAAGACTGGAGAAGAGATCTGAACTGTGTGTTTGCATGTTTTCTTAATAGAAGGATTAGTTATGTGTTTGCAGTGGTATTAGACTAGATGCATTTACTGATTTGAGCTGTGTAATCGTGAAGAGTTGACTTCGGCAGTTTTATGAACCTTTGTGTAGTTTTTTGAAATGGTTGATTCACGCATTAAATTGTTGCTTTAATAGTTGAAATAGGTCATATATGCATGCATAGAAATATTAGGCTAATGAATCTTATAGATTGAAGGATAGATTGATTGATTCTCTGATCAATCAGCACAACACGCAGATTCTCTGTCATTAACAAGTTTTGTAAAGAATGAACGGTGGGGATTGAGTCCGTAGATGAATATATGATGGTCCAGGAGAGATTTGCAATGGAATTTCCGAGGGCGATAATGGATCCACAAAGATCTGTGAGATCCGCATCAAGAAGGAGATCGATGAGTGTGGTGAAGGCTGCATCGATCAGATGGTTGAAAAATATCATGGGAGGAAGATTGCGGAAGGGAAGTTGAGGGGGAGAAACTTTGGAAAGTTGACATCTTGCATCTTGCGGAAGGCCTATTGCGAAAGCAGAGTTACGGAAAGATTGTTGCGGGAAGGAAGTTGTGGGGAGATAATTTAGCGCCGAATTTAGCTGAGGGTTAAATTTGGTAGTCCTGCTAAGTGTAGGAGCAACCAGATCCGGGAGGTGTTGGTTGGGTTGGCTGTGGCTAATCTCGCCTGCACCAATTTTGGTATCAGAGCGGTGCAGTAATAGTATTTATTTCTGAATATTATGGATTGTTAGTCATTGAGATGGGAATTTTGATTTCTTGATTGAAAAGAAAGATTGAGCTTACTCCTATACTACTAACAGATTTAGAAAAAAAAAATTACTGACAGTAAGATGGAGGTCAGAGTTGGAAGAGTTCGGGGCAGGCGAGGAAGACCTGTTGTCAATGCAGACTTGAGAGAGGAGATAAGAACTCTGAGAGCGAGGATGGAAGCCTTAGAGACTTGCAGACATCATAAGCTTATTGGATGCACAAGTGATGAAGAGGTACCTGAAGAGGAGGAGACAACTCCTGAAACTCCTAAGGTAAAAATACTGAAATCAATATTTGGTGTAGGTTCTAGCTCAAGAAAAGATGTGCCATTCTATAATGGAAGCTTGAATGCAGAAGAACTGATTAACTGGATCAATGTTATGAACAAGCACTTCAATTTTGCTGAAGTGAAGGAGGACAAGTAAGTCAGATTCGTTGTCACGAGGTCAAGAGGGCATGCATCCTTATGGTGGGATGGTGTGCAAGAGGAGAGAATATTGAAGAACAAAGCAAGGATCAATAGCTGGAGCAGAATGACAGCTATGTTGAGAGGTAAATATCTTCCTCGATATTATAAGTTGGTTTTGTTTAGCCAACTGCAAAATATTAAACATAAATCAATGACAATTAGGGAGTTTACTGAGTAATTTTATAAGGTGAATACTGGATCAGGTCATATAGAGGATACACCTAAGAAAGTTGCTAGGCATGTAAACAATCTAAGGTTTGATATACAAGATGAACTAAGTTTGTTGTCATTAAGATCTGTTGAAGAAGCATATCAAGTTTCTTTGAAGGCTAAGGAGAAGTTGATGAGGAAGCAGAGTCAGAAAGCAAAGGTAAGAGGCTCTGGAGGAAGGGAACAACAACATAAGGGTGAAGCTTGTAGTTCAAACCAACAAGTACAACCTAATAGAAACAGTGAGAATAGAGGTGGAAGGAATGCTTCAAGAGGAAGAGGCAGAGGAAGAGGTGGACCAGTGAGGTGTTACACATGTGGACAGCTAGGTCTCGTGTGATGGGACTGTCCAGAAAATGTTGCTAGATGGAGAGGAGCACAAGTAGTGCAAGTTGAACCTAAAGCTCCAAATAAATTAGAGGTGGCTGAGAATTACCCTGAACAAGATGAAGCCTTGTTGATGAGGAAAGTAATTGATGAGTTAGTCTAAAAGAGGATCCTATTTAAGACAATTTGTAAGGTTGAAGGTAAGTGTTGTAAATTAATTATTGATAGTGGTAGTACTGATAATTTGGTGTCTATAGAGGTGGTGGAAAAACTAAATTTGAGGAAGATAGTACATCCAGAACCCTACAGGGTTGCATGCCTGCAGAAAAGTCATCAAGTTCTTGTGAGAGAACAATGCCATGTAAAGTTTTAGATTGGAAGCTATCAGGATGAGGTAATACGTGACATTATTGAGATGGATGCCTGTCATGTTTTATTAGGTAGACCTTGGCAGTTTGACAGGGAAGTAGTGCATGAGGGCAAGAGGAATGTCTATTCCTTTGAAATGAATGGGAATATGCATAGTCTTCATCCATTCAAGGGTAAGCGATAAGGGGCTCATAATCGGTTGCTGATGATGAAGGATAAGAAAATGGTGACTGATTGGAAAGCTGAAGCAAATGACAATGAGGTTGAATTGACTAACATGGTGTGCAATGGTCGGCTGAAGGACAAAACAAATCAGCAAGAAATGTCCAATGCAAGTATGGCATTGATGGAGGAAGCACAGTAAGAAGTTATTGACAATAATGGGAAGTGTATGGTTACTGAAATTACCAAGGATAGTGATGTGACAGTAACAAGAAGAAGGGAAGAAGGCCAAAGACTTCAAGTAGAGAATTCTTGGATATCATGCATCATTATGCTAATAAGTTTTATGTTTGTTGTTGTAACAGGGAGGCTGAATTATATTTATGCAGATGAAGGCGAACTTGTTGACAATTTGTTTACAGGTTAGAGGAAAGAGGATTCTGATTATTTAATGAAGCCTAAACATATGTTGGAACCAAAGGACCTGTTACAAACACCGTGCTGGAAAGAATGGTTGAAGGGACTGTTCAAAATGAGAACACTGCCCAGGTTTGTATCTTGCATCTCTACTGCAATCCTACAAAAAAACAGCAAGAAGAGAGCTCATGGACGGGAGCCATGAAGAGTTTCAAGCTGGGAAATCTGATGCAAGAGCATCGAGGCATGCCAACAATGTGATGAGTTGGTCACATGCCGCGGTATAGTTTTGGTTTTTTGTTTTGGTGAGTCATATTTTGTTAGCAGCGGTAGGAATGATGGCGGATCATGACTCCCTGCATGGAGATCAAGCCACAATTTGTTTTGTTTGTGATGGAGACATTTTCATCATGCTTTGTAGTTGTTTATTTTTTGTTGCAGGACCACTCAGTGTAGGAGTTACAGTTTAGCTTAAATAGGCATTTTAAAGAAGTATGAAGGGTTCTAATCTTCAGCATTAGAATTCCGAATTTGCAGAGAGAGATGGATAGACCTGCATTTAGTTCCACTTGTAAATATTTTGGAAAGACTAGAGAAGAGACCCGAACTATGTGTTTGTGTGTGTGCTAAATAGAAGGATTAGCTGTGTGTTTGTAGTGTTATTAGCCTAAATGCATTTATTGATTTGAGTTGTGTACTCGTGAAGAGCCGACTTCGGCAGTTTCATGAACCTTTGTGTATTTTTGTGAAATGATTGAGTCACGCATTAAATCATTGCTTGAATAGTTGAAATAGGTTGTAGATGCATGCATAGAAGTATTAGGCTAATCAATCTTGTATAATGAAGGATGGATTGATCGATTCTTTGATCAATCAGCACAGCACGCACATTCTCTATCATTAACAAGTTTTGCAGAGAACGAACGGTGGGGATTGAGTCCATAGACGAAGATCTGACGGTCCGGGAGAGATCCGCAACGCGCAACGGGAGAGATCTGTTGTTGCGAGAGCAATAACAGATCCACAAAGATCTATGAGATCCACATCAAGAAGGAAATCGACGGCCATGGTGAAGGCCGCACCGATCGAATGGTTAGAAAAGACTGCGAGAGGAAGATTGCGGAAGGGAAGTTGTGGGGGATCAACTTTGGAAACTTGACATCCCGCATCCCGCAGCCCGCTTACGGAAGGCCTATTGCGGAAACTCTGTTGTGGAAACGTTGTTGTGGGAAGGAAGTTGCGGGGAGGTAATTTAGCGCTGAATTTAGCTGAGGGTTAAATTTGGTAGTTCTGCTAAGTGTAGGAGCGACCAGAGCCGGGAGGTGTTGGTTGGGTTGGCTGTGGTTGATCCCGCCTACACTGATTTTTATCTCAAATTATGTACTATATTATTTTGGGGGCCATCGTTTTGTTGTTTTATAATATTGGTGGTGTCTTTTTTATGTCAATATGTGCAATGGTTATGTGAGATTGGAGGTCCACTCTTGTTTTTTAGGGTAGCTTCTTGTGGTTACTAATATAGTCGTTTGTGATTTTTTTGGAATGCTTTGAACCATCTTCGGCCCATTTTAAGGCTTTTGGCCTCATAGCACCTCTTATTTTCAATATTTTGTAGTGGTCCATATTTTTGGTGACCTCCAATGCCCCATCCTTGTGCTCCTTAGATTTGGATACATGCTCATTTTGGTTGTTGGCACTCTCTTTTTTGACATAAGATTTTACTTTTTGGACACTTCTTTGGTGTCTTGTTTATGGGAGCATTGTATTCCTTGTGGGTGTAGAAAATTGCACAATCCCCTCCTCTTGTAATTGTCATTGTCACCTATGTGCCCCTACCCACATAATAAAATCTAGTCACCACCATCACCAATGTTGTTATATGCATTAACTTGATCTCTTCATTGTGCATGTAAGATAGGTGGTTGTACCTCTTTGGCCTCCATCCTTTGATAGTATCTAAAACCACACCACATGCGTGTGTCACTTCTTACCTTGAAGAAATGAAAATTATTTCTCTCAAACTCAAACACAATACCACCAAGGGTGTTTCTCCTACCATATGAGACCTCGTGTATATGCCATGGCATTTCCACCTTAACAAGCCACATGGCCTTCGCTTGCACATGGACCCTTTTACACATTAACAAAAGACCAACTTGACACAAAAATGATGTGTGGCATCATTGTAGATTGAGACATCATCCCTCACCTACCATGTGACACCACATAACTATGACACGTCGGTTTTGTGCTTCCTCTCTACTTAAGTGTTGGGCATCAACCACCTACCAAGAGGTGGGACATTGTGTTGCACTGAAAAGAAAACTCCACAACTAGATCTATCTCTATATCACATAATAAAACATACCACACTCTTGGGTGGAATTGAATAGTAGTAAGGGGAATTTCACCACACCCTCTTGACCAACCAATCAACTCCTTGACGGTGACAAAAACATATCTGCATATATCAAAGTAGGAGAATTAGTAATCATGTGTGTTAAATTCAAGATGGCTAAAATACTGAGTTGATAAATACCCAAGATCACATTGGATAAATACTTCTAAATGGTAGTATGTTCTCTCAACATATTCAATTCTCATGGATTCTAAAAAAACAATTCACGCATTCTTATATATTTGTGTACCTATAAAGTTATGAACACATTGGCACATATTGAAGAAAATAAATAATTCATTTGTTTTTATCATAAAAGTTTCAATTCATCCATACACTTCAAAGGATATATTTTCAAAATATGAAAATAATAAATATTTTGAAACACAATACAATAGTTTTTGTTTTGACTTGCATTTTCTCAGACAAACTAGGTGGACTTTCCTTGGGATAATTTTAGGGTCTTATGCCATATTAATTTTCTATGGGGTTGATGGTCCATGCATGTTAACCTAGACTACCACATAATAACTACATATGGAATCTCTAACCTAGATGTAACAACATGGCTCATGAGTGATGCGTCGTAATGCCTTGAGACAAGTGGGATATGTTTGTATTTTGAGATTTATAACTTCGATAATGGATCTCTTGGCCCACACCATTGTACAGGGTTTAAATTTATGGCCTAATTTCACACCATTTGTTTACGGGGTCATGTATCATCACATAGCATGAATCTAGATAGAAAATACATAGTCTAAATGTGAGATATGGTCATCATTTTGAAAACCTGCACATAGGGTATGGTTCTTGATGCGTGACTTAAAATATAGTTAAAAATATGGTCTTGAGCTGTAACATTTGCCTCTAAAGCTCATGCCCCATTCGCATATATATTTTTGGTAAAATTCCTTAAGAAGAATGTCTTGGTGGTTGAATGACAACGTTCCACTAGTAGCACGACTCATGACTTGTATGGGAAAAATATGGAGTGACCTGCTGATGAACGACTTGGTAAAGTAGTTTTGTATTCATGGTAATAAGATAGAAAAAATGAAAATAAGCTAACATTTTTACTCTAGAAGAGGTTTTCTTTTCACAACATGATTTTTAGATTAATTAGAATAGGAATTTAAGGTAATACTAATTTAAGGTATTTTTTGGGGAATGGATAGTAAAAAAACACAAATAACAAAAAAACATATAAAATAAGTACATATATATATATAAATATTTAAAAAAACATAAGGTATCAAATGGCAACATTTTTTTCAAGTTACTGTCTGGTTTTTTTATGGGTGCTTTGGTTTTTGGGAGGACGAGGTATCAAATGGCGGCATTTTTTTCTAGTTACTATGTGTTTTTTTTAGGATTCCTTTGGTTTTGGGAAGATGATGAGTGGACAGAAGAGACCAAGTTACAGTGCCATAACAAGATTCCCATATGATACCACATCCATCATTGTAGGCTAAGAGCTCATTTGTGGGTTGGGTTTACATATTTGGGGTCGTTTTCTCTTGTGGGGAGAACAGAACCACAGGGGAAGAGAAAAGAAGGAATACAGATGATGTATCATGTAACGTCCCCATACCCCATAATGCGGATAAACTAAAATTTTACTTCAAGAACCCTTGTTCTCCTTCGAAACACAAGGCATGGACGTTAACACACACTTCCACCTTCATTTTCGGGCTTAGAAACCACTGTAACAATCATTTCTCCCTTGACAAATCCCTCCGGTGACCAGAATGATCATTTCCGCACTTGACCTGTCTTTCTGCAGTCTGCATTCCGCACTTCCACTTCCCACCCTTCCGACCTCAAAAGTCGAAAATTGGAAACATAATGTGCGATGGTAACATTTAAGGACTCTTCCACCTTCCTCCTTCCGCACTTCCGCTTTCCGCATTCCACACCTCGAAACCCGAAAATTGGAAACTCAAATATGCGACAGAATATTTAACTACTCTCCCTCCTTCTTCCTTCTGCACTTCCACTTTCCACCTTCCGCACCTCGGAACTTAGAAATCGGAAACCTAATATGCGATGAAACATCCAACGGCCTTTCTGCCTTTCGCACCTCGAAACTTGGAAATAGGAAACTCAAATGTGTGATGGAACATTTCCGAAGACTGCCTTCTTGCACTTCCTCTTTCCGCCTTCCACACCTCGAAACTTGGAAATCGAAAACTCAAATGTGCTACAGAACATTTAACGGCTCTTCCACCTTCCGTCTTACACACTTCCTCTTTTCGCCTTCTGCACCACGGAACTTAGAAATTGAAAAATTTAACGCTCGATGAAGTCCTTCAACCGTCGTTATACCTTCTGCCTTCGGAACTCGGAAGTTAGAAAACCATCAAGTGACGGAACCTCTATCCTTGTTCCCGCTTTCTGCATTCTGCCTTTCTACCCTTTAGTGCGGAACTCAGGAATCGAAAGACCAATTCTTTACCTTAACTGTTTTCTAGTTTTCCACCTCCTACCTTCCACCTTCCGCAGGCAGATCCCGGGGTGTGAAAAACCCACATTTTGCTTCGATAAAACCTCTTTCTTGTGCCTCCCACATTCCGCCTTCCGCTGTGAATCCAGGGGTGTAGAAACACCATAATATGCCTTGTTCAAATTTCCCTTTTCTGGTTTCCACATTCCACCTTCCGCGGGTAGATTCCAAGGGGTAGAAAAACTAAGTCATATGAATTTTGACCTCTATAATGGGATTCTAGCCTCCGTGAACTTAGGAAAATGCATTACAAAAACACAAGGCATATACAGAAGTAAAATGCAGGAAAACATAACAGAAGTAAATTTCTACTTAACCATCAATAAGCATTCAACATGATCATAATAACTCACAAGAAAATACATTGCATAAACAAGCATATTAGAGATACTTATCTTGATGATTAAGTTGTCCTGCAACTAGCTATGTCACTGCATTGGATGGAGTCTATTGGATTTTCTAAGACTATTCTAATAAAATCTTGCATCCAAGTAACTAATCATGCTTGACCTTTACATAAATTCTTTGGGAACCTACCTTTTTTTACTAATTTAGTTGGCTTCTTTTAGAGTATTATTTAGATGTGACTAATCGCTTGAGATATTAGCAATGCTCCATGGGGACATGTCCCCAAGGGTTAGGAATGTGCTTCCCGTGTTCCATGCATCCACGTGACAGAGGAACTGTGGAAGAAACGTTTCTGTGTTTATCTTTGGGTGAATCTCAGAGAAAGGTGGGCATAAATGTTTTCCACTGCTGTGAACCTCGTATCTTCATGGGAAAACTTGGAGGGGACTTGATGTCCCTCACGAAACTTTGAAACTCCTGGATGTCTCTCACGAAACTATGAAACTCCTTGATTGAGTATTTTTTACTCTTATCTATTTTTAAGCAATCTTATTTTACTAATTAGTATCTTAATTTCTTTGACTTTAGTGTTTAATAATTTGAATTTATTTCAATATCTATTTAAAATTTAAATAGATATTAAATCTGTAGATTCAACAAATCTACAGAGCTCCAAAACACATTTATTTGGTGTTACTTTGTGTGTTGTACAGTGGCATGATCATAATCAAGCAAATTGAGTGTCTTCCTAGGTGGCATAATATTCTTCTTTTTAACTGCCAACTTGAGGTCAATTCAATGCATAATTATATGTTTCAGAGTCTAATTGTGAATTTCCAAGCATACATCTACATTATCTTGATTACATCATAGGATTTGAACTGGTCAGAAAATATCTAAAGAAGGTCAAAGCCATACGATTTGAAGTGGTTAGCATATGATTTGAAGTGGTTAGAATATATATAAATAAGGTCAGAACCATTCAGACTACTTTCTTAGGTCTCTCGAGTCAAAAACAATGTTGGGATTATTAGTCTTTTCTTAGAATTACAAATGATGCAATCTTGGTGTTAATATTGCCCCTTTTGCCAATTCTTAAAGTGCTCTAGCTCAATGGTAAAGCGCATGCTTTACAATAATGAGGTTGAAGGTTCAATTCGTTCGTGCCCTGATGATATTGCAATATGGATGCTTTAAATAAAATATATTTTATTATGATTTATTATGGCTACGAGGGGGGTTCTAAACTGACTTCATCTGTCACTACAAGAAGGGTTCAAAATTTCCCTTGTATGTTACAATGAGGGGGGTCCAAAACCCCCCTGTAAGTTTATAGGAGGGGGGTTCATAACCGCCCCCAAAAGTGTGTAAAGAGTTTTAGGGGAGGTTTCGAACAGCCTTCGTAGGTAC
>LPNX011067632.1:185955-214493 GCA_001517045.1 Pseudotsuga menziesii
TTGCCAGATAAAGAAAAGGTGCGCTAATATTTGTTTGTAAATTGACATCAATATGATATTAAACACAGTATGTCAAGCATATATTGTGTTATTATGCAATACTAGACGCATATATTGTGTTATTATGCAATTCCAGACGTAGGAAGTGATATCTATGTTTTGATTCATTTACAGTTTATGCAAGAGTTGGTCCGAGTAGCCGCTCCTGGTGGTTCGATAATATACACGACCTGTTGCCACAGAGACCTCTTGACAAGGGAAACCTCTCTGGAGCCTTGTGAGCAGGTATATGAATATGATATTGTGAATTGCTTTAGGACTAAAAGCACTATTGTATATCTTTGTAGCATAGATAAGTCATTCAAAATGTTAAAAGGCCACTTATGGGGATGGACCCTCGAGTTTAGTTACAATATACTTGGTTGCAGCTAAGCCATGTGGATTGCAACTAGGTTAGCATCAACTAAAACCGATGTGAATATGCAGATCCTGCTTACATTCTGGGGTTTGCAGTGGATGCAAAACCGAAGTGAATATGCAGATCCAACTTACATTCTGGGGTTTGCAGTGGATGTAAAACCGATGTGAATATGTAGATCCGGCTTACATTCTGGGGTTTGCAGTGGTTGTAATAGCGAGTTTAATCACATAGGTTACCTCTGTTTATGGATTTTAACTTTGATCTTGTGAGTTTGGTTACATAGGTTAACTTCCACTTATTGATGTAGGTTATACACTTAAAAAATCCAAAATTTAGATTTTTTTTTCTATTGGATTGCCTTGCGATTCACACTGGACCATTTTTCTCCAAATTGATTTGTCTTTTTGGATAGGATCGAAGGCTATGAAAGGTGCATCTCCTATTTCTCTATGGGTGGACGGCTTCAAGCAAGAGTTCATCAAATATGCAGTTATTACTGCTGAGAAACCCGCATGAAGCGACTGCAAAATAAATCTATGCAATTGCCACTGGTTATATAAATCTGCGTCAAAGAAAAATAAAGCTATTCCAAATGTGCATTTGATTGTATGAAAACCTTTGTTTAATATTCCACAACGAGAGTGATTACAAACTTTATTACTAGAAGTAATTTTCCAAGTACTATCTCTATGGTTTGACTTGTAATTTTCTTAATTAAGGAAGTGATCTGTATTGTTGATATAGGGAGTGGTGGCAATACTCCTTGCCTAAACAGAATGTACTGATTTGTAGAAGCAATCACAAACCTATTGTCACAAACTAAATTAAATTGGCCAGGGCAATTAACCAATGCTGTAGTGTGCTTTCTCTGCGTATGTTAAGATGGCTTTCCAAAATCGTAAATAAAGTATCTAAAATAAAATTTGCAAAGGGTGTTTTAGAACGAGAGTAGGCTCATGTGGCTTCCAAAATGCGTGAGCTTTGATTCTTTTGCTGGCAGAGTTTTGATTTTAAAAGGTTAATGAACTATGTAAATCAATATGTTTTGGGTTACTAGCTCTCACTAAGGATAATATTATTGTTTTCATTTTTCTAATTATTTATTATTTAAATAAAAAAATTACTTAATTTAATTTTAAAGAAATTTTAAAATATTTACTTAATTTAATTTTAAAGGAATTTTAGTCTTAGAAGTAACTCTTTCATAATTCTAATTATTATGATGGATGACTTATTATTTCCAAGCACCGAATTAAGTAATCAATCAAGTTTTACCTAATTAATCAATCAAGTTTTTACCTAAGTAGATTTACCTTTTTCTTTTTCTCACATCTAAAGACACCCTTTTTCTTTTTCTCACACCTCAAGACACCTTCTCACAACCCTGACGACACCTCTTACAACAATCAAGTTTTACCTAATTAATCAATCAAGTTTTTACCTAAGTAGATTTACCTTTTTCTTTTTCTCACATCTCAAGACACCCTTTTTCTTTTTCTCACACCTCAAGACACCTTCTAACAACCCTGACGACACCTCTTACAACTGACAGTTCACTACAACAGTGCCTTGTTGCAATGTCTGAAATGTTCTAACATCCTCACAGATTGACAACCCTGCCATCCTGCAACACTCACACACCTTGGGTGGTGGTTTCCCTATCAAATCCATAGCAGAAAGCATGACGGATATATCAAGTGACAAGAAAACCCACAAACATCCACACTCTGTAAGATCTAGCAATGTTTTTGAAAGTTTTGAAAATTTAGTGGAAATTCCTAGCAAAAAGACTAATAAAAACTAACCCAAAATAGAAATAAAAAGTCCCCTCTTTAAACTAACTCTTATATTAATGCGCAGAAGTGCACATACCTCGCTGCATAGAGATGGGTAGTGGTAGCCTTATCGAATCCAATGGACTACTGCAAGGACAACAACACGAGCAAATGTATTAGCAAATTATGTTAATAACTAGAGAAAATGACAACAACACCAGCAAATGTATTAGCAAATTCTTTTAATAACTAGAGCAAACAAATTATGTTGATAAGTATTTTTGTTTATACCTTTAACTCATAATTCTCCACTCCTCATGTACAGTCACACCACCAACAACAATCTAATAATTCTCCACTCCTCTACAATCGCACCAATTTAATAAGTCCAAGTTGTGTCTGTCTGTCTTGATAAACCATATGTGCAACCACATTAAATTAATAATGTGTCTGAATACGCCGATAGGCGTAAATTTAAGCACATACTATAGGGAAAAACATTAATATAAAAAGTATGTGCCTAAATTTACGCCTATCAGCGTATTCAGACACATTATTAATTTAATGTGGTTGTTGCTAGTTATTGTATGTTTTGGTACTCTATAAAGTAGAGTCTCTTGTGTTATGTTTTACGTTGTTTTGTACTCCATCTGTCAATGCGAAAGGATATTTTTTCGAGACCTTTGCAAAAAGTTTTCTTTGTTGCATATAAGTTTAACATTATAGTTTGTGAGATAATAAAACATAAACTATATATAATATATTAGTACAAATTAAAATCATAAGAACTAAGAACCAAGTCTTATCCAAACAAGAGCGTTAACATCTGCAACGACACTGCTCAAACAACACCACCACCAACAGCTGGAATAGCATTATAAATACCAATAGTGTGAAGAGCATTAACAGTATCACCGACAACACCATCCGCATTCACTGGTGTTAACAGCATAACCAGCATTGTAATAACCACTATTGCCAGAACCACCAGAGATAGGGGCACTACCACCGACTGGAACAACATCAATGTCATCAGCAGCAGCATTAACCACTGGAGAAGTTAGATATGACGCTATGGCTTGCTCGCCTGTTACAAATTCATCAAACGCAGGCGACTAGAATGTCGTAGATTCAAAGGTTGCAGACACCATAAAATTATATCTGTTACAAACTTATATTGCCTACATTTAAAGTGATACAGCAAGGGATACAGCTGAGGGATATTAACAGATGCAAATTACTTAATTACCTACTTCGGGGGCAGACAAGCGTGGGATGCACTTGTATTTTATGATAGATAAACTAGGGCAGACAAGTGCGGGATGCACTTGTAATTTGTGATAGATAAACTAGTCCACTTTTGCGCATTGAAACTTTGGCGTTCAGAGAAAAGGTAATTCACAATCTTTAATTTATATTTTTAAAGCAGGGAATACAATATAGTTCAAAAATATATGTTTGAAATTTTTTATACAACGTGGTTGGGGCACAAAGGCCCACCTGTCAACAATATATTCTAGACAAAGGTTAATATATTTATATTTTTAAAGCAGGGAATACAATATAGTTCAAAAATATATGTTTGAAATTTTTTATACAACGTGGTTGGGGCACAAAGGCCCACCTGTCAACAATATATTCTAGACAAAGGTTAATATGAGACTTACCTAGCTTAAAAGCCAGACCTAGTTAGCCGTATGAGCAATGGTTTTTGGCAGGCACACGTTAGCAACAATTCTAGCAAACAGATTGCAAGGTAGAGTAAAAGCTTTTATTTTGTTTAGAGCTCCTAATATCCTTTGGAAATTATTTGAATGACAGGGAAAATGGTCTCTTTACTACATTTTAATTCCAGAAATCAAGCAAGTGTTGAAATTTATTGAAAAACTGGGACGTTCCAGATATGGTAGATGGTGCACGTAACTTGATTAGTGTAGGGACAAAGCACTGAGTACTAGATATAGGAGATGGTGCAGGAATTTGAATAGATGTCAGAGCTGATGTCAGATGTCAGAGCATTGTAAACTAAGAAGGCAATTTCATAATAAGAGTGTTATGTATAAAAACTTTAAGAAAATTAGCCAAAATCATAACATAAAAATTTGAAACAACATGTTTGCAAATATCAAGATCTATGCTATTACAATATTCCCTGCTGCATGGCAGGGAATAACATTGGAATTCTTCCTTTTTACATTTGTAACCATATAGTTTATGATCGAAGACCCTTTATACTACAAAACTTACGAGAAATACAATATCGACTTCTTTATTGCTATGGGATCCTTGAATATATATTTACAACTACGATTCCATGTACATATCAACACAAATAAGTCGAGTAAATTTTGCAAATATTTTAAAGAAATTCACGACGCAAAGTGCTTATAACTATCATAACTTTTATGGGAGAGAAATGAATACCTGGCCAGGAATAAAACATGTTATTGTTACAGCGTAATTAGATTCATTGGCCATGTACACTCACTATGAAAGA
This sequence comes from Pseudotsuga menziesii, assembly GCA_001517045.1. Classification (NCBI taxonomy): domain Eukaryota; kingdom Viridiplantae; phylum Streptophyta; class Pinopsida; order Pinales; family Pinaceae; genus Pseudotsuga; species Pseudotsuga menziesii. The sequence goes on from LPNX011067632.1 coordinate 190,649, forward strand.
AAGAGATTGATTGAAATGCTCTCCATCGACATGTAGATTCTCCAACTAAATAAGTTGTTGGGCTTGAGTATAGATTCAGATTCATATTGTTGCCCACGTTATAACATTCCAATTTAACTCTTAGGCAAGTGTATGAACGGCTTGGACATATGTAAATTCCGCCCGTCTCTCCATCACCAAACGTGTCATGATAACATCTATTAGATCACGAGATGCGAGTTTGGATAGTTCAATGTGCATAAAGCTTTTGAGAAAAAAAACTAAACTTCTCTTAGTCACATCACCTACGCATCAGGTCGTCAGGGTTACCATAGCTTGTGTTTCCAGATTGACTGCTGGAACTATCTCTGTGGGAGCCGCTACGAAGGTGAACTCTTATTCTCTACGATAAGGTAAGAAATTGTTCGCTTCCCTGCTTGGCCTATGCTCCGGGCTGTGCAACCGAAAGGAAAAGAAGTACGAGCCGGCCACTCCACCTGCTCGTGTAGGTAGGAAACAGCGTAAGCAGAAGGGCTCAAAGGCTGCCGCTCGGCTCCCCACCGTAACACTGCTTAATAGTATTTTCAAATGACATGATTTATCTTTCATAACTTATAGAATACTAAAATTTGGTGATTAAGATTGCTATGCAACTTTGATGATTTCAACTTTACATAACAATTAGAAACCCTTTAGGTCTATGGTGGGACTCTGAAGTATGAAAACCAAATCATGGAAAACCACTGAGAAATTTGAAATTAATCACCATACACCAAACTTTAAAATGAAATATTTTAAAGAATGCATGATAAATTCTCAGCAAAAAATTGTATTGTTAAATTTGCAAAGTTGTTTTTATACAATATATTTCCTTTCAGTTCATGTGTATTTAAATTTTTTTGGATTAAATTAATTTTTTTGTATTTCCTTGCAAATAATTGAAATTTATGTTTACTAAAACTCTGTTTATATTTTGATAATGCTTGCAGGGTGGATCTTTGCATTCTGATCATTGGAGAGCAATGGTGGATTTGGTTTTGAATACTGTGGCAATGAATGCTTCAACTTATTCGTCAATCCTGCAGTTTTGTGACGAGGAAAATATCTCTTGTTTCGAAGAGGCACCATCTTTCACCCCCTTACCTATCTCAAGGGCTTGCACTATTTCGTAAAGGTCTCTCTCTTCCTCTCTCTTTATATGCCATATACACACATGGTTGTAGAATGCATTTTGATGGGGTGAGTCTTAGAGTCAACAAGAAATTGAAGTATCTCTTATAAGTAAAAAAAAATGTATTAATATGTGCACTACAAAAGCATTCCATGAGCTCCTCAGAGTGCATTATGTTAGAACAAATATTTCCATATCTAAATATTATTTACTAGAAATTTTTTTTTTAGTAACTAGGGGAATCGACAACTGGAGCTAGGCTGGTACTCACGTGACACAGGGTGCAAGGATCCATTCCCGCTACCACTATACCCCTATGTGCCCCACACCCTTCGCAAGACATGGGACACAGGTAAACCCGGGTGGGATTTGATCTCGTGACCTCCAATTTACAATAAGTGACTTCATAACAATTGAACTACCAATGAGCCACACCCGTGCGGGCTATTATTTACTGGAAAGTTAACATTTCATAGATAACAAATATTTATCCTGAGTATTTAGCGACATTTTATTCATATAGTAAGACAACATGACTCTTTCCTCTGTTTTTTGTTTTATATTGTTTGACAAGATGGTGGTATTAACAGTGTCCACACATTTCCAGTAAAAACCTATTTATATGTGTATTTAATATATTTATGTCTTAAACTTTAAAATTTGTGTGTTGTTTTCATTTTAATACAATGGTTAAAGAAATCTTGTCGAATACAAACACAAGTTTCCACATCAGTGAGGCAACGATATTGTAATATAGCATTTAAATGCGAGTTGATATTCTAGTGGAAAATGTGTGCTAGATAGGTTGATTGTTGATTTCCTTCGCAGGACATGTGGAATGTGACTCCATAACCACATCTCTTGGTGGAATTACCCCAAAGACACACTTTTCAGACAACATTAGCTGATTTAATCATATGCCCATTTTTTATTTCATTGAGTATTTTGATATGTTCCATGCCTAGCAAAATGACTACTTGTGTATATGTCTAGGATTGGATTATTTATTTAATTTATAAATTTAATTTCCATCCAACACAGTGTTTTTTGTTTATTAGGACAACTCTTTGCAAGCGGTATGGGCCAATGGACCTGGTGAAAGCCGATTGATAAGGTAAGGGTTCTTGCATTCCCTACATTCTACCTAGGAATTAATTATTTATATGACTTGCTTGTACATGTCGTATAATATAACTTTGCTATATTCATTTCTAGCCTCTTCATCATGCTTCATATCTAATGTTTGTATAGAAACATAAAAATATCAGACTTATCTGTCTTTGTTGTGTTCATTCTGCACTAGTCCCTGCTTTTCCCTTGGTTTTAGAGTTCCTGCCTCATTTTTCCATTGCATTCTTAGGAGCAGTGTAGTAAGTAGTACTAGTGTTATGTTCACCTATTCTACAATGCATCATGCTCACATTTTGGATAGGTTTTCCGTACGTTTAACTACAAAAGTTGACTGTTTGTAGCTTTCCCTTGGTTACCCGCTATCATGAGGTTCTTTTGCACTAAGCAGTTATAATGATAGTGGTGCATGGTTTGTCCTCTTTTGGAAGAGAAATTGATGAATACATAGCGTCCTTGGAGATTTCAGCAAAAGTGCACATAACCTGATTGTCACATGCCCCAGTTTTTGCAAAAATAATATTATCATATTTGATTTTATTTCAAGACAATATGTTAAATTTTATGCTAAGTTGTAATTGATGACTCAGCAGAGTCAAGGATGTTGAATGTAATTATGAATATTTTAATTATAAATAAATAAAAGTGGAGACAACAGCTTGGGAGATCTGTTAAAAAGAGTGTTACTGGTCAAGATGGTGGAGGAGACTGGGTGGGGAGAAAATAGACAAGTGACAACATCCTCAAACACTTCCAATGTTGCAGGTGGCAACCTCCCTACATTTTGGGTCATGATCCCCCAAGAAAATGGGATCAGAGCAGGTGGCTCAATTAATGACAACTGACCCAAAAAGACCTAGGCAATCTTAATAAAAATGTCCATTGAAGAGAGCTGAGGCTGCTCATTTTTCAAGAAGGGAATCATTCAGGTGAATGTACTTCAAAGGATTTCATTAGGAAGGGAATTTATAGAAAGTGTTTGAGGGGTAAACTGCAGAAAATGATCTAGTACAGCTATTCAGTTGAATGATCTTGCTGCTGAGTGCAGACTTAGTACTGAGTCATTGGAATAGTATTTTGTTGCTTGCTCCACCAGTTCCCAACCAAGGAGACCAGGAACAGGTTCCGGGGTCCTGAGAAGGCGTTGTTTGAGCGCTCTCCATGAGTTGGTAGGGAGGAACGGCCTCCCAACGTTGTTGTCATCCAAATTTAAATAGGTTCTACAGTCTTTTATTTGCTGTGTTAAAAGTTTATATCTGAGAATGAATGAATAATGAATGATTTACATGTTATGTAGTGAACTGTTAGAGTTTATAATCTTTTAGTTGTTTGAATGTTGAATCTGTAATTGGATAAGATAATCCTACCTGTTTTTTTCCTCGTCTGGAACGAACTAGGCCGTACTCTAGCACATGTAGTGTGTTTAAAATAGATGCAAATATGATAGAAATCTGGACTGAATAGAGTTATTTTGTATTTCAGAACAATGAAATAATTTATTTCTATATATAGATGTTTTCAAGAAAGAATACTAATCCGTCTAATTAAGTTTATTGTTTTAAACCAGACTGTGGTATTAAGAATGCTAGCCAAGAAGTATTCATAATACTTATAGACAACAGGTTTATTTCTTTTAACAAGTTGATTACTGTAAATAGGTTATTATTTTATTCAAAACTGTATTTGTAAAATGACACTACTAACCTGTAACATAGGTAAAAGAATTAACTTAGGTAAACACTCATTTATTTCTGTGAAGAAAGAACCAAGATATTTTACATAGTTTATTTTATTGTTCATACTACTTAACTATATCTACAAATGTTCACTCTGCAAGTAGGGTAATTCTAGTATAGCTCTTTTTGTAAATAAATTAACTACAGCAATTATAATATTGTAATAAGGAAATAATAACAAAACCTATCTATGTACTTATTAAAATAAAATGGACTGAATGCAATGGTAAATAATATTTAATAAATATTATTTATAAATGAACAAATTCAACAAATTCATTTAAATAAACTAAACAAAAGATTAATTATAAAAAGAAAGTACAGGGTCGAAACACTCATAGTATTAAACATTACAATTTATAGTATTAACATTATAATTTATGGTATTAATATTGTAATTCATAGTAATAACAATATAATTAATAATCAAATAAGCAATAATCCAAGGATTTGGATTATTTAGTATTCTGAACTTAAAAATATAAAATGTTATTGAGTCCTACAAGGACAGAGAAATATAACCATGAAAGTATAATAACTATATACCTGTAACAAACAATTAATTTAACATTTATTATTGAACTAAAACCTACAGAATAATTAAAGAAATTATTTATACACAGGTCACTAACAAGATTAACCCTTGCTCGAATATCCGAGCTTATAAACAATTATTATAATAGAAAGAAATAACAAAACAGGTTATAATAATATATTTTAATGGAAGATAAATTTAAACAGTAAAAATATCTTTACACACTCGAAATAGGGTAAAAACCCTAGTACACAAAATTACAGTAAGAGCATAAAAATAACCGAGTTCGAGCTCAGGATAGTTAACTCTCTATACTTAAAGTTTAAACAGAGAATGGCTTGACAGGCTGCAAATCTTTTTACATAATTGTACACAAAACAAGTAAAAAAAAAATTTACAAGTCACGGTATAAGCCGGAGAACCCTGCTAACAGCAAGGGTTGGTAAAAACTAAGCAAGTAAACCAAGAAATAATAACCCATGAAGGGTAAATTTGCAGGCCGTAACTTCCATTCGAAACTGTTCCATTCAAAACTGAACCAGCATGGACTGCCATGGGTTGACTAGGGCTTACCCGTAACCAAGAAGCCGGCCTTACGTGTTGCACCAGCAACAAGGGAAATGTAAATCGTTACCTACAAAGATAACCCACGACATTAAAATTTATGCATTATATTATAACTGAGTTAAGAGTAAATGTAAGAACTGTTTAAAAAGAATATTTCTTACCTAGAAGCGAAGGTAATGTAGCCACTAAGAAACAAAAGCGCCGCCACCAGCAAGACAAGGAGCCAACCCTTCATCTCTCCTATGACAGATATGTTCATATGCATGCACAAACCACTGCTAGTAGCAGCAAGAAGAAAGTGGAACAACGGCCAAGCAAGAAGCGAACAATGAAGCTCTAACTGTCACCACAATGCAAAGCATGAGAACCACGCTCTCAAAAACCCTATGACGAAGACAGCGCTGTAATAAAAGTAAATAACCCCTTTAAACAATCCCAATAGGCAGGCCATGGAGGAACGAACCCAAACACTACACACAGACCAGGACGTAAGCTTAAAGTCACGGCCCTCAACAAATTATTACCAAGATAAACTCACAATGCAAGCAAGGGTTCGAGGAAGACGAAGGTAGACTGAACAATGTAACCAGGATGCATAGCTCATTATAATTCACAGTAGGGTAAGCATGGCGGCCATGGAGTAGTTGCAGAGCAGCCCAAAGGCCCGAAATCCACGAGGAAGAATGACAAAGAGTAGGGTTCATAAACTCTTATACTTCCAACACTTGGCCGAGGAGAAAACACGTGGTCATCTAAATTTTTCATCCATGCAGTGGGTCGACTCTATAGTCTCTGCATGCCAAATTATTCATAACGATTTAAAACATATTTCGATGAACTTTCATATAGTATTATAATCATTCAAAGGTTCCACGTTATCATGGAGTCAACCTACGGTTGCATGGGCTTAAACCATGAACCTCGCATCATTTACAAAGTTATCATATAGCCATCATTTAGTTCAAAATGATGGTGAATTCAAAGTCTTTTATATACAAAACAATACACATAAACCAATCGATGAAGTGGACTAATGTCTCATCCCTTCTCCATAACAAGTTATAATGTAAACTTTTTAAATTGATATGTTTTTTCATATTAATCTTTTCGTTGATCATAAAATCAATGCAACCCCATTACATAGATTCTTGCCCAAGATATTTTATGCATGGATGCTAATGATTTATCCATTTATTCATACATCAATAGTATAGTTACAGATGTTGATAAGCCTTGAGCCAACGAAACTAAGTTTATGAAGTAAATCTTATGATACTTGGGAAATACTAATTAAAAGGCTATCTCATCACCTAGCCAAACTATGATGTTAATAAAGTATTCCTAATAGACTTTGCATAGCTAATCTTGTTTCCACCAACGTTTAAGTTATAACTTGATAATTATTTAGAACATATTTTAAAATAGGATCATGAACTTTATAAATCTTATTTGTTTATAACCAGAATTACTGGTAAACATGGATGTTTTATAAACAAGATAGTTCATGTGTGTATTGGGGAGTATCATAGAAAAATATTGTTTTCAGTTGGTGGAAAATACTAGGATGTTGGCTACGAATTCTTTATATAGCTCAGATCAACGAAGCCACCAACTTTTGGTTATTTACTCAATCACGATAAGTACTATTAGCTTCTCCATGTTTTTTATTAGTAACATAATCTTTTAGAATTGTCTAGTACTTGCATGAGGTAATAAATCAATCTCTCTTGAAGAATTGACCTAAGTTAACTATTGTGGTCAGAGGCTTAATTCAAGAGAAGTATTATAAAAATAAAATAAGAAACTGAAGTGGAACAATTCCACTAGATTCTAAGTCCTTAGGACTTTATGTACACTATAATGTTTAGAATCTTAGGCAGTAATCTTCATTACAGAAGATGAATAACAAGCAATTGGTTATACTATTAATATAAGTTGATAATGTATATTACCATTAGAACAATCTTTATAGCATTACAGGTTATGAACTCTAGGTGAAAATAACTTACCACAAAGATCACAAGTTGTGAACCAGGGAAAGTAATTTACTGTTGCTATTTACATTTAAGAAAGAAACTCTTCTACATGTATATCATTGACAAAAATAATTGAAGGAAACAAAACTACTTGCTTAACCTCATAGAAGTAAATTGATTGTAACAGCTTATTTACCAAGCATTTTATTTGCAATTAGAAATATAGCTGGATGCTTTATGGAATTAAAGGCGTTACTCGATCATTCATACCTGTAAAAACCTGTAAGTACAAGTAAGCTTTCTGCATTAGCTTAAACGCTAAGTAAGCCCTAGAATCCAAGACAGTTCCACCTACTTGTCGCAAATTAAAAACTCATCAGCAAACTGAAAGTTTAAATTATTACACGAAATAAACCTAACCTTGTATCAAAAAGTAGAATGCTAAGTTACTTAATTAAGATTATTTATTAACTAATATGGTACGTAATTCTTTTATAGATAACTGTTAGCTGTTAACAAACCACATTCTCAGCATTTTATGTATTTTCAAAATTTTAAATTTTTACGAAAATTTGGGGTTTCGACACTGATAGTATCAGTCTCTTAGAATACCCTCTATAAGGAGAATTTGCTCAACATCAATTGCAATTGCCTTTGTGGGTGCACTACATATCTTGGTGTTTGGTCACATACAAGCTTGATAGAACCTCCCGGACTTGAATTATTGGATTTTGAAGCCCGAATGTTCTATAGCAAACTAGTTTTGTTTGCTCATAGTGGTTTTGAGGCTACTGAGCGGAGCTTTGTAGCAATTGTGGAACGCCATAGGTTGTCTTGAGTTGTACATGCATAATTGCTTTGAGTAATTAGTGAGACATCGGCCCTAGCCATAGCAGTCTCTGTATAAACTAATGAAAGATCGTTGCATGCATTAATTCTTGCAAATTCTAAGTGTAGGCAAGCGTTGTGATAGAAGAACACAATATTCCCTCTACGGTTTTCCATTTCTTGTGTCCAAGATGGAAGAATCTTCTACCAGGAGGAAAAGAAGCAACAATGAGGGCTACCTTGGAGTGCTTCCTAAGAAGAAACCCAAGCCTGAACCTAGGGAGAACAAATTCATGTTCAGGGTTTTGCTTCTTAATGGTTTGAATTTAACTCTGCAGTTGGAGGATGCCATGGAAAAGATGTCAGTCGCCGAGTTTGTAAGGACTGTTAGGAGAAAAGATTAGAAATAAATAATAGAAAAGGGGCCAAGAAAAATCCACTGGGTCCCCAAGTCTATGTGGAAGATGCAATGGGAGAACGAATAAAGATGGAAACATCATATGCAATGATTCTCACAACAAGCCCATGCACGTAGCTCTACAGGTTCATCCCTGAACTTCCTCCCCTAAACTGTTTCTTTAGTTTTTTTTTTAAGTCAACAAAAATGTATTTATATGTGCGCTACAAAAGCATTCCATGAGCTCCTCAAAGTGCATCCTATTAGAACAAATATTTCCATATCTAAATATTATTTGCTGGAAAGTTAACATTCATAGATAACAAAGATTTATCCGGAGTATTTAGTGACATTTTATTCATATAGTAAGACAACATGACTCTTTCCTCCATTTTTTGTTTTATATTGTTTGACAGGATGGTGGTATTAACAGTGTCCACACATTTCCAGTAAAAACCTATTTATATGTGTATTTAATATATTTATGTCTTAAACTTTAAAATTTGTGTGTTGTTTTCGTTTTGATACAATGGTTAAAGAAATCTTGTCAAATACAAACACAAGTTTCCACATCAGTGAGACAATGGTATTGTAATATAGCATTTAAATGTGAGTTGGTATTCTGGTGGAAAATGTGTGCTAGATAGATTGATTGTTGATTTCCTTCGCAGGACATGTGAAATGTGACTCTAGAACCACATCTCTTGGTGGAATTACCCCAAGAACACACTTTCCAGATAGCATTAGCTGACTTTTTTTTGTTGTTGGTTAAGTGCACTGTGAATTGTTGGGAGAACCTTGGTTATATTACAATGCATTATGATATATTTCTTGCTTTGGCATGGGAATATTTGTTGGGGTTGAAACAGAGGTGTATTGCCATTCTATAGCATTTGTCTTGTAGTAATAATTTTTAGGAATAGCGGTGACATTTCCACCTCGTGGCTCTTATTTGACAAATACCTAATGTCTAGCTTAGGATTTTTCTATTGAATATTTCTGAAGTGGATCTAGTTATTAAGGAGCAGATTGGGTTTGAACCATTCAACCCTATCTACTCTTTGATCACTAAAGCCTCCATGAGATCCTCAATTGACCCCATCTGCCTAAATTGGATTTATTAGGTAGTAATCATAGCTTTTATGCCATTTTAAATCTTAATTAATCTTTCTTTTTTCTGTTTTATAAGATTAATAAGTGAAATTCCTAGATCTTCCCTAGTTTTAGCCTCATGTGTACCTTATTTCAAATCTAACTAAAGGTTAAAACATTATGCTGTCACAAATCTTGGTTGTTCGTTGGAAAAGACATATCATTTGCAAGTTTGTAGAATCATTTAATTTATTAATTCAGATCTCAAATTTGGGGATATTTTCACCTATACATTAATAAATTCTCAAACCCTGATTCTTCACTACTAAAATCCCTTGTAGCATCAGCTATTCCATTGATCCTATCAATCCATTTAACATTTTATTCTGGAACTAAATCTTGTAATTGCAAATAATGCATCTCAATAGAAGCTAGAGCCTAGAACCTACTACCTTTACAGGATAGATATGGTGTTAACACTTTCCATTGCAGATAACATTGTAATACTTGCAACATCTATGATATAGCCAACTTGAATGGTGGTAGAGCGACTTATTGTAATTTTCAGTTTCTTTTATTTTATGCTTGGTTTGACAAGCGAATCCACAGATGCAATTCAAGAATCAGAAGTCGATAAATCAATACCTTCGATAACTTATCCCATTCAATTATTCTAGTGGCATTATTATATGCCTAGAGTAAATTTTGTAAGCACTTATTCCAAACATAGCAACTATTGTATATTGGTCTAATGTACACATTTCCATGTCAGTTTCTAATTACTTGCAATATTTCCATACTTATTCATCACAGCCAAATAGGGTCCTTACAAAATGGTCTTATTCACACCCTCTGTGCATATGAAAATTGTATGGTTTCATCTGGGTCCAATGTGCATCCTATGAACTTCCAAAGTTTTTATCAGGAAGACAAAAAGGTAGTAGAAAAGAACAATGACAGAAATTTTCATACGTATTCATCACAGCCAAATAGGGTCCTTACAAAATGGTCTTATTCACACCCTCTGTGCATATGAAAATCATATGGTTTCATGTGGGTCCAATGTGCATCCTATGAACTTCCAAAGTTTTTATCAGGCAGACAGAAAGGTGATAGAAAAGAACAACGACAGAAAGAAAAATTTATGTCGTTGTTCTTTTCTATCACCTTTCTATTTGCCTGATAAAAACTTTGGAAGTTTATGGGTGATTCCATGAAGATGGGTAACACTTTTTGGCCAAATTTGGCGATGAAAACCTGATTTTTTACTCATGTGCTAGATAGAAGCCCTCAAAACTCATATATGCCATTTGAATTTTGACTTGCAGTAAGAAAACAAATTGTAGAATATTATGTTGGATTCATAGTGATATTTTTTTTAAAATATTCCGATGTCATTTAATGTGTGAATTTTTGCATTTAATGAACTGTGTGACCTTAAAAATTTGAAGAAGCTAATAAGTGGCTCGGGTCCACGTAGAGTAATTCAATCTTGCATTAATAATTTAAAAAAAATAAATATATGAGCATGATCTACATAAAATGCAGTGTGATGTGCATATTTTTTTGTTATTTTTTTTTTGCATTATACAATTATTTATTATTTTTCGAAAGTGACCACATTCGATTTCAGCATCGTTTTAAACACATATTTGTCCACGTAAAGGAATTTTTTCTATTTTTTCAAAAATTGAAAAACCAAAGATAACCTTTTGAAGAGGACACATCGATATGTGATGTGTGCATTTTTAAGAATTTTTTGGCTGTGTATTTTTAACTCTGCGGATTTTTCTTTGAGCTGCTTCGAAGTTGCAGTATGGTTTTCTAGGTATAAGTTTTAGAAGTAATTAAAAAATAAATATCATATGAATGCCAAAATGTGTGTATGATACGTCAATGGATAGAAGATTCGTTGGTGAATCTATCGGTATCAACTCTGCTCAGTTATGTGCTAGGAATGGCAGGGTTTACACCTCTGCAAGGTACAGTAAATTTTCCATTTGTTTGAATGAGGGCTAAGTCTGTTTTTTTAAGCCCTCGACCGAGGTATGAACCTCGGTCGAGGTATCTAAATACCTCGGTCGAGGTATTTAAATACCTCGACCGAGGGTTTGTAAAGCCCGCAATACCTCGGTCGAGGGCTTGATAAAACCTCGGTCGAGATATTAAGACCTCGGTCGAGGGCTTAACAAGCCCTCGACTGAGGTGCGTTTTTCTGTTTTTGCCGAAATGCGCTTGCCAAAAAGTGTTACCCAGGTCAGTGGATTCACCCTTATAGGATGCACATTGGACCCAAATGAAACCATACAATTTTCATATGCACAGAGGGTGTGAATAAGACCATTATGTAAGGACCCTATTTGGCTGTGATGAATAAGTATGGAAATATTGCAAGTAATTAGAAACCGACATGGAAATGTGTACATCATACCAATATACAATAGATGCTATGTTTTGAATAAGTGCTTACAAAATTTAATCTAGGCATATAATCATGCCACTAGAAATAATTGCATGGGATAAGTTATCCAAGGCATTGATTTATTGACTATTGATTCTTGAAGTGTATCTGTGGATTCGCTTGTCCATAGACACAAAAACTCAACAAGACTGCACATCAATCATGCCACATGAAGATCCAAAACCATTGAAAGGAAGGTGCCTTTCCACGGTTTTTAAAAAAAAATTGAAACCTCCAAGTTTCATCTCAATATCGACGAACGTTCATCGCGGGTATTGCAAAAACGTCGAAACCCCGGGTGGATTTCCACGAATACCATCGTTATAGCGACGCAGTTTCGTGGAACAATTATCGTTCAACTTGCAGATTTCCTCGATAGAGATTGGTTTCCCACGGTTTTGCATGGAAGAAATTTATGTTCAAATTACAGAATTTGTAGATAGAGAGACAATAGTTCGTCGCAACTGTTCCATAGTTTTACGTGGAAACAAAATTTTGCCTAGTAGCTTTTGGCCATATTTTCATCATTATAGGGATGAAAGTTTTTTCGATAGAGCGATGAAACATAGAAAATCAATTTAAAAAATCAATTTCAAGGCCACCGTATAGAAGACACGTGGAAGGCATATTTCGTCGCTATATAGACGGCTTATAAAGTTCATAGTTAGATCGATGAAATAAGTGCCACGAAACATCAAGACCTTTATCATCGCAATTGAGACGATAAAACATGGAAATAGCAATGAAAAACCGTCGCAAATTTGCTCATATGTATTAGTGATTAGATAGAAAATCAACAATGAAAGACATAGTACTTAGGATTAAATTAATAAGTGGACAAACTCAACTCATTTCAAGCAAAAATTCTTCCCCAAATTCAGTAGGATTGTTTTCTAAAGTTATAATTCCATTTGATTGATCAGAACATTCATCATGGAACTTTGTCCTTAGGAGTTTTGGCCAATTTTAAAACGACCTAGGTCATCAAAACTGAGAAAAAAATGAGTGGATCGTAGTGGAATTTTTTCTTAGTGGAAAAAAAATGAATCACCAGAAAGGTTGATTTTTCCTACTTATCAACTCACTCCATACTATTGATCTCAAGAAATGTTACAATTCAAGTTTGTAAAGTCAATATTTAGAAGTTAAAGGAATATATCATAACTATTAACATATTCAAATGTGTGTGTGCGTACTGATTGTACTTATATGCAATCAAAGGATTATGAGATGGGGAACTCAAATCGACTCATTTACGACAAGGACAAATTTTTTGGTGAGACATAGTTCCACTCCTTCTGTACTTTGTTTTTGAAAATTTGATGATCCACATCATCTTAAAATAAGTTGAAACCCCATGGGAAAAGTTCCATGGAAAAATTTCTCAGCAATGAAATCAGACCATAATTCATGCAAGATTGGGGGATTATTTTGGCAAAAAATAAGGGGCAATATAAGTGCCCCTTATCCCACACCATAATTAAAGGTCACTTATCAAGATTCCTTGTTATTAGCCTTTGAATATCTAAGCTTATTGTTCATTTCAACAATATTTGTGCATTGTGGAGAAAAACCAAGATTTCCATGGTGTTTCAAATGTTTGTTACAATGTGATTTCCCATTCATTTGGTTGAAAGATGATTTCATTTGCATCAAATCTAAAGGTTTATGTTGTGGTATTCCAATATTTAAAATGGGTAAATGAACTTTGTTGATAAATTTTTTATGCAAGAGGATCATGGCATGCCAGCAATGTGATGAGTTGGTCACATGCTGTGGCATATTTTTGGTTTGTTTGTTTTGGTGAGTCATAGTTTGTTAGCGGTGGTAGGAATGATGGCAGATCATGACCCCCTGCATGGAGATCAAGCCGCGGTTTGTTTTGTTTGTGACAGAGACATTTTCATCATGCTTTGTAGTTTTTTTTATTTTCAGTTGCAGGACCACTCAGTGTAGGAGTTACAGTTTAGCTTAAATAGGCAGTTTAGAGAAGTATGAAGGGTTCTACTCTTTACCATTAGAATTCCAAATTTGCAGATAGAGACGGACAGACCTGCATCTGGTTCCACTTGTAAATATTTTTGAAAGACTAAAGAAGAGATCTGAACTGTGTGTTTGCGTGTTTTCTTAATAGAAGGATTAGCTATGTGTTTGCAGTGTTATTAGCCTAGATGCATTTACTGATTTGAGCTGTGTAATCGTGAAGAGTTGACTTCGGCGGTTTTATGAACCTTTGTGTATTTTTTTCAAATGGTTGATTCACGCATTAAATCGTTACTTTAATAGTTGAAATAGGTCATATATGCATGCATAGAAGTATTAAGCTAATGAATCTTGTAGATTGAAGGATAGATTGATCGATTCTATGATCAATCAGCACAACATGCAGATTCTATGTCATTAACAAGTTTTGCAGAGAATGAACGGTGGGGATTGAGTCCGCACATGAAGATATGATGGTCCAGGAGAGATCCGCAATGGAATTTTCGAGGGCGATAACGAATCCACAAAGATCTGTGAGATTTGCATCAAGAAGGAGATCGACAGTCGTGGTGAAGGCTGCACCGATCGGATGGTTGAAAAATATTGCGAGAGGAATATTGCGGAAGGGAACTTTCAGGGGAGCAACTTTGGAAAGTTGACATCTCACATCTCGCAACCTGCTTGTGGAAGGCCTGTTGTAGAAGCAGAGTTGTGGAAACGTTGTTGCGGGAAGGAAGTTGTGGGGAGGTCATTTAGCGTCGAATTTAGCCGAGGGTTAAATTTGGTAGTCCTGCTAAGTGTAGGAGCGACCAAATCTGGGAGGTGTTGGTTGGGTTGGCTGTGGTTGATCTCGCCTACACCAATTTTGGTATCAGAGAGGGGCAGTAATAGTATTTATTTCTAAATATTATGGATTGTTAGTCATTGAGATGGAAATTTTGTTTTCTTGAATGAAAAGCAAAATTGAGCTTACTCCTGTACTACTAACAGATTCAGAAAGAAAAAAAATATTACTGACAGTAATATTGTGTCCAGAAGTGATTTGTTGTGCCAGGAGATGGAGGTCAGAGTTGGAAGAGGTCGGGGCAGGCGAGGAAGACATGTTTCCAATGCAGACCTACGATAGGAGATAAGAACTCTAAGAGCGAGGCTGGAAGCCTTAAAGACTTGCACACATCATGAGCTTATTGGAGACACAAGTGATGAAGAGGTACCTGAAGAGGAGGAGACAACTGCTGAAACTCCTGAGGTAAAAATGCTGAAATCAATATTTGGTGGAGGTTCTAGCTCAAGAAAAGATGTGCCATTCTATAGTGGAAGCTTGAATGCAGAAGAACTAATTTACTAGATCAATGTTATGAACAAGCACTTCAATTTTGCTGAAGTGAAGTAGGACAAGCAAGTCATATTCGTTGTCACGAGGTTAAGAGGGCATGCATCCTTGTGGTGGGATGGTGTGCAAGAGGAGAGAATATTGAAGAACAAAGCAAGGATCAATAACTAGAGCAAAATGACAGCTATGTTGAGAGGTAAATTTCTTTCTCGATGTTATAAGTTGGTTTTGTTTAGGCAACTGCAAAATATTAAACAGAAATCAATGACAGTTAGGGAGTTTACTGAGGAATTTTATAAGGTCAATATTAGATCAGGCCATATAAAGGATACACCTGAGAAATTTTCCAGGTATGTAAACAGTCTAAGGTTTGATATACAAAATGAACTAAGTTTGTTGTCATTAAGATCTGTTGAAGAAGCATATCAAGTTGCTTTGAAGGCTAAGGAGAAGTTGATGAGGAAGCAGAGTCAGAAAGCAAAGGTAATAGGCTCTGGAGGAAGGGAACAACAACAGAAGGGTGAAGCTTGAAGTTCAAACCAACAAGTACAACCTAACAGAAACAGTGAGAACAGAGGTGGAAGGAATGCTTCAAGAGGAAGAGGCAGAGGAAGAGGTGGACCAGTGAGGTGTTACACATGTGGACAGCTAGGTCCCATGTCACGGGACTGTCCAGAAAATGTTGCTAAATAGAGAGGAGCACAAGTAGTGCAAGTTGAACCTAAAGCTCCAAATAAATTAGAGGTGGATGAGAATTACCCTAAACAAGGTGAAGCCTTATTGATGAGGAAAGTAATTGGTGAGTTAGTCCAAAGGAGGATCCTATTTAAGACAATTTATAAGGTTGAAGGTAAGTGTTGTAAATTAATTGTTGATAGTGGTAGTACTTATAATTTGGTGTCTGCAACAGTGCTGGACAAACCAAATTTGAGGATGATAGTACATCCAGAACCCTACAGGGTTGCATGCCTGCAGAAAGGTCATCAAGTTCTTGTGAGAGAACAATGCCAGGTAAATTTTTATATTGGAAGCTATCAGGATGAGGTAAGATGTGACATTATTGAGATGGATGCTTGTCATGTTTTATTAGGTAGACCTTGGCAGTTTGTCAGGGAAGCAATGCATGAGGGCAAGAGGAATGTCTATTCCTTTGAAATGAATGGGAAGAGGCATAGTATTCATGCATTCAAGGGTAAGCGAGAAGGGGCTAATAATCAGTTGTTGATGATGAAGGATAAGAAAATGGTGACTGATTGGAAAGCTGAAGCAAATGACAATGAAGTTGAATTGACTAACATGGTGTGCAATGGTCGGCTGAAGGACAAAACAAATCAGCAAGAAATGTCCAATGCAAGTATGGCATTGATGGAGGAAGCACATTAAGAAGTTATTGACAATAATGGGAAGTGTATGGTTCCTGAAATTACCAAGGATAGTGATGTGACAATAACATGAAGAAGGGAAGAAGGCCAAAGACTTCAAGTAGAGAATTCTTGGATATGATGCATCATTATGCTAATAAGTTTTATGTTTGTTGTTGTAATAGGGAGGCTGAATTATATAAATGTATATGAAGGTGAACTTGTTGACAATTTGTTTACGGGTCAGAGGAAAGAGGATTCTGATTATTTAATGAAGTTTGAACATATGTTGGAACCAAAGGACCTGTTACAAACACCGTGCTGGAAAGAATGGTTGAAGGGACTGTTCAAAATGAGAACACTACCCAGGTTTGTATCTTGGATCTCTACTGCAATCCTACAGAAAAACAATAGGAAGGGAGCTCGTGGACGGGAGCCATGAAGAGTTTCAAGATGGGGAGTATGATGCGGGAGCATTGAGGCATGCCAGCAGTGTGATGAATTGGTCACATGCTATGGCATAGTTTTGGTTTTTTGTTTTGGTGAGTCATAGTTTGTTAGCGACCGTAAGGATGATTGCGGATCATGACTCCCTGCATGGAGATCAAGCCACAATTTGTTTGTTTGCGATAGAGACATTTTCATCATGCTTTGTAGTCATTTATTTTTGGGTGCAGGACCACTCAGTGTAGGAGTTACAGTTTAGCTTAAATAGGCATTTTAGAGAAGTATGAAGGGTTCTACTCTTCAGCATTTGAATTCTGAATTTGCAGAGAGAGACGGACAGACCTGCATCTAGTTCCACTTGTAAATATTTTGGAAAGACTAGAGAAGAGATCTGAACTATGTGTTTGTGTGTGTGCTGAATAGAAGGATTAACTGTGTGTTTGTAGTGTTATTATCCTAAATGCATTTACTGATTTGAGCTGTGTACTCGTGAAGAGCCGACTTCGGCGATTTCATGAACCTTTGTGTATTTTTGTGAAATGATTGAGTCACGCATTAAATCGTTGCTTGAATAGATGAAATAGGTCGTAGATGCATGCATAGAAGTATTAGGCTAATGAATCTTGTATATTGAATGATGGATTGATCAATTCTCTGATCAATCAGCACAGCACGTAGATTCTCTGTCATTAACAAGTTTTGCAAAGACTGAATAGTGGGGATTGAGTCCACAGATGAAGATCTGACGGTCCAGGAGAGATCCGCAACAAAAGTTGTGAGCGCAATAACAGATCCACAAAGATCTGTGAGATCCGCGTCAAGAAGGAGATCAACGGCCATGGTGAAGGCCGCACCGATCGAATGGTTGAAAAATATTGCAGGAGGAAGATCGCAGAAGGGAAGTTATGGGGGAGAAACTTTGGAAACTTGACATCCCGCATCCCGCATCCCGTAGCCCACTTATGGAAGGCCTGTTGTGAAAACTATGTTGCGGAAACGTTGTTGTGGGAAGGAATTTGCGGGGAGGTAATTTAGCGCTGAATTTAGCCGAGGGTTAAATTTGGTAGTCCTGCTAAGTGTAGTAGTGACCAGAGCCGGGAGGTCTTGGTTGGGTTGGTTGTGGTTGATCCTGCCTACACCAATTTTTCTCTTAAATTATGTACTATGTTATTTTGGGGGCCATCGTTTTGTTGTTTTATAATATTTTGTGGTGTCTTTTGTATGTCATTGTGTGCAATGGTTATGTGAGATTGGAGGTCCACTCTTGTTTTTTAGGGCAGCTTCTTGTGGTTACTAATATAGTCGTTTGTGATTTTTTTGGAATTCTTTGACCCATCTTCGGACCATTTTAAGGCTTTTGGCCTCATAGCACCTCTTATTTTCAATATTTTGTAGTGGTCCATATTTTTGGTGACCTCCAATGCCCCATCCTTGTGCTCCTTAGATTTGGATACATGCTCATTTTGGTTGTTGGCACTCACTTTTTTGACATAAGATTTTATTTTTTGGACACTTCTTTGGTATCTTGTTTATGGAAGCATTGTATTCCTTGTGGGTGTAGAAAATTTCACAATCCCCTCCTCTTGTAATTGTCATTGTCACCTATGTTCCTCTACCCACATAATAAAATCTATTCACCACCATCACCAATGTTGTTATATGCATTAACTTGATCTCTTCATTGTGCATGTAGGATAGGTGGTTGTACCTCTTTGGCCTCCATCCTTTGATAGTATCTAAAACCACACCACATGCGTGTGTCACTTCTTACCTTGAAGAAATGAAACTTATTTCTCTCAAACTCAAAGACAATACCACCAAGGGTGTTTCTCCTACCATATGGGACCCTGTGTATATGCCATGACATTTCCACCTTAACAAGCCACATGGCCTTCGCTTGCACATGGACCCTTTTACACATTAACAAATGGCCAACTTGACACACAAATGATGTGTGGCATCATTGTAGATTGAGACATCATCCCTCACCTACCATGTGACACCACATAACTATGACATGTCGGTTTTGTGCTTCCTCTCTACTTAAGTGTTGGGCATCAACCACCTACCAAGAGGTGGGGCATTGTGTTGCACTGCAAAGAAAACTCCACACCCAAATCTCTCCCTATATCACATAATAAAACATACCACACTCTTGGGTGGAATTGAATCCTAGTATGGGGAATATCACCACACCCTCTTGACCAACCAGTCAACTCCTTGACGGTGATAAAAACATATTTGCATATATCAAAGTAGGAGAATTAGTAGTTATGTGTGTTAAATTCAAGATGGCTAAAATACTGAGTTGATAAATACCCAAGATCACATTGGATAAATACTTCTGAATGGTAGTATGTCCTCTCAACATATTCAATTGTCATGGATTCTAAACAAAATTTTCACACATTCTTATATATTTGTGTACCTATAAAGTCATGAACACATTGCCACATATTGAAGAAAATCAATAATTCATTTATTTTTATCATAAAAGTTTCAATTCATCCATACACTTCAAAGGATATATTTTCAAAATATGACAATAATAAATAATTTGAATCACAATACAATAGTTTTTGTTTTGACTTGCATTTTCTTAGACAAACTAGGTGGAATTTCCTTGCGATAATTTTAGGGTTTTATGCCATATTAATTTTCTATGGGGTTGATGGTCCATGCATGTTAACCTAAACTACCACATAATAACTACATATGGAATCTCTAACCTAGATGTAACAACATGCCTCATGAGTGATGCTTCGTAAGGCCTTGAGACAACACATAATCTCTATGGAGGGAATATTCTTTCAACTACAAATGTGATATGTTTGTATTTTGAGATTTATAACATCGATAATGGATCTCTTGGCCCACACCATGGTATAGGGTTTAAATTTATGGCCTAATTTCACACCATTTGTTTATGGGGTCATGTACCATCACATAGCATGAATCTACATAGAAAATACAGAGTCTACATGTGAGATATGGTCATCATTTTGAAAACTTGCACATAGGGGATGGTTCTTGATGCGTGACTTAAAATATAGTAAAAAACATGGTCTTAAGCTGTAACATTTGCCTCTAAAGCTCATGCTCCATTCGCATTTATATTTTTGGTAAAATTCCTTATGAAGAATGTCTTGGTGGTTGAATGACAATGTTCTACTAGTAGCACGACTCATGACTTGTATGGGAAAAATATGGAGTGACCTGCTAATGAACGACTTGGTAAAGTAGTTTTGTATTCATGGTAATAAGATAGAAAAAATGAAAATAAGCTAACATTTTTACTCTAGAAGAAGGGTTTTTTTTCACAACATTATTTTTAGATTAATTAGAATAGGAATTTAAGGTAATACTAATTTAAGGTATATTTTGGGGAATGGATAGAAAAAAAAAACACAAATAACAAAAAAACATATAAAATAAGTACATATATATAAAAAAAATATTTAAAAAAATACAAGGTATCAAATGGCAACATTTTTTTCAAGTTACTATTTGTTTTATTTATGGGTGCTTTGGTTTTTGGGAGGACGAGGTATCAAATGGCGACATTTTTTTCTAGTTACTGTGTGCTTTTTTAGGATTTCTTTGGTTTTGGGAGGACGATGAGTGGACGAAACAGACCAAGTTACAGTGCCATAACAAGCTTCCCATATGATACCACATCCATCATTGTAGGCTAAGAGCTCATTTGTGGGTTGGGTCTGCATATTTGGGGTCGTTTTCTCTTGTGGGGAGAACAGAACCACAAGGGAAGAGAAAAGAAGGAAGACAAATGATGTATCATGTAACGTCCCCATACCCCATAATGCGGATAAACTAAAATTTTACTTCAAGAACCATTGTTCTCCTTCGAAACACAAGGCATGAACATTAACACACACTTCCACCTTCATTTTCGGGCTTAGAAACCATTGTAACAATCGTTCCTCCCTTGATAGATCCCTCCGGTGACTAGAATGATCATTTCCACACTTGACCTGTCTTTCCGCAGTTCGCGTTCCGCACTTCCTCTTTCCACCCTTCCGACCTCGAAAGTTGAAAATTGGAAACATAATGTGAGATGGGAACATTTAAGGACTCTTCCACCTTCCTCCTTCCGCACTTCCGCTTTCCGCATTCCACACCTCGGAACTCGAAAATTGGAAACTCAAATGTGCGATAGAATATTTAACTACTCTTCCTCCTTCTGCCTTTTGCACTTCCACTTTCCGCCTTCCGCACCTTAGAACTCAGAAATCGAAAACCTAATATGTGACGAAACATTCAACGGCCTTTTCGCCTTTCGCACCTCAAAACTCAGAAATCGGAAACTCAAATGTGCAATGGAACATTTTCGCAGACCGCCTTCTTGCACTTCCTCTTTCCACCTTTCACACCTTGAAACTTGGAAATCGAAAACTCAAATGTGCAACAGAACATTTAACGGCTCTTCCGCCTTCTATCTTCCACACTTCCGCTTTTCACCTTCTACACCACAGAACTTAGAAATAGAAAAATTTAACACTCGACGAAGTCCTTCAATCGTCATTTCGCCTTTCACCTTTGGAACTTGGAAGTTAGAAAACCATCAAGTGACGGAACCTCTATCCTTGTTCTCGCCTTCCACATTCTGCCTTTCTGCCCTTTAGTGCGGAACTCAGGAATCAGAAGACCAATTCTTTACCTTAACCTTTTTCTAGTTTTCCACCTCCTACCTTTCGCCTTCCGCAGGCAGATCCTGGGGTGTGAAAAACCCACATTCTGCTTCGATAAAACCTCTTTCTTGCGCCTCCCGCATTTCGCCTTCCGCTATGAATCTAGGGGTGCAGAAACACCATAATATGCCTTGTTCATATTTCCCTTTTCTGGTTTTCGTATTCCACCTTCCACAGGCAGATTCCAAGGGGCAGAAACACTAAGTCATATGCATTTTGACCTCTATAATGGGATTCTAGCCTCCGTGAACTTAGGAAAATGCATTACAAAAACACAAGGCATATACAGAAGTAAAATGCAGGAAAACATAATAGAAGTAAACTTCTACTTAACCATCAATGAGCATTCAACATGATCATGATAAGTCACAAGAAAATACACTGCATAAACAAGCATACCAGAGATACTTATCTTGATGATTAAGTTGTCCTGGAACTAGCTATGTCACTGCAGTGGATGGAGTCTACTGGATTTCTAAGACTATTCTAATAAAATCTTGCATCCAAGTAACTAATCATGCTTGACCTTTACATAAATTCTTTGGGAACCTACCCATTTTTTACTAATTTAGTTGGCTTCTTTTAGAGTATTATTTAGATGTGACTAATCGCTTGAGATATTAGCAATTCTCCACGGGGACATGTCCACAAGGGTTGGGAACATGCTTCCCATGTTCCATGCATCCCCGAGACAAAGGAACTGTGGGAGAAACATTTTTGTGTTTATCTTTGGGTGAATCTTAGAGAAAGGCGGGCATAAATGTTTTCCACTACTGCGAACCTTGTATCTTCATGGGAAAACTTGGAGGGGACTTCTTGATGTCCCTCACAAAACTTTGAAACTCTTGGATGTCTCTCACAAAACTCTGAAACTCCTTGATTGAGTATTTTTAAGCAATCTTATTTTACTATTTAGTATCTTAATGTCTTTGACTTTAGTGTTTAATAATTTTGAATTTATTTCAATATCTATTTAAAATTTAAATAGATATTAAATATATAGATTCAACAAATCTACAGAGCTCCAAGACACATTTATTTGTTGTTACTTTGTGTGTTGTACAGTGGCATGATCATAATCAAGCAAATTGAGTGTCTTCCTGGGTGGCATAATATTCTTCTTTTTAACTGCCAACTTGTGGTCAATTCAATGCATAATTATATGTTTTAGAGTCTAATTGTGAATTTCCAAGCATACATCTACATTATCTTAATTACATCATAAGATTTGAACTGGTTAGAAAATATCTAAAGAAGGTCAAAGCCATACGATTTGAAGTGGTTAGCATATGATTTGAAGTGGTTAGAATATATATAAATAAGGTCATATCCATTCAGACTACTTTCTTAGGTCTCTCGAGTCAGAAACAATGTTTGGATTATTAGTATTTTCTTAGAATTACAAATGATGCAATCTTGGTGTTAATATTGCCCCTTTCGCCAATTCTTAAAGGGCTCTAGCTCAATGGTAAAGCGCATGCTTTACAATAAGGAGGTTGAAGGTTCGATTCGTTCGTGCCCTAATGATATTGCAATATTGATGCTTTAAATAAAATATATTTTATTATGAATTATTATGGCTACGAGGGGGGTTCTAAACTGACTTCATCTGTCACTACGAGAAGGGTTCAAAATTTCCCTTGTATGTTACAACAAGGGGGGTCCAAACCCCCCCTGTAAGGTTATAGGAGGGGGGTTCATAACTGCCCCTAAAGGTTTGTAAAGAGTTTTAGGGGGGGTTCGAATGGCCTCTGTAGGTACCTACAAGGGGGGTTAATAACCTCCCCCAAAGGTTTGTAAAGAGTTTTAGGGGGGGTTCCAAACCGCCTCTATAGGTACCTACGAGGGGGACTTATAACCGTCCCCAAAGGTTTGTAAAGAGTTTCAGGGGGGGGTTTGAACCGCCTCTGTAGGTACCTAAGAAGGGGGTTTAAAACTACCCCCAAAGTTTTGTAATAAAGGCTTTTAAGGGGGGTTTTGAACCGCCCCCGTAGGTGCCTACGAGGGGGGTTTATAACTGCCCTTAAAAGTCACTTTTTTGGGGGGGTTTATAACCGCCCCATAAGTCCAAAGGTGACTTTTGGGGGGGGGGTTGCGAACCGCCCCCAAAAGTCCAAAATTTACTTTTGGGGGTGGGGGGGT
>LPNX011067632.1:214872-240698 GCA_001517045.1 Pseudotsuga menziesii
TGTCATTTTTTATCAATTCTCACTACATGTCTCATATTTTAGATTTTTATTGGAATCTTGAAATACCTCAATTAGAAACCATGACTATCATTCCCTTGGGATTGAATTGATGATAAATGGGTGTCTCACACCTCCTTCCATCATGTCCTCCCACCATCTACCTATTTACAATCATCCCACCCAATTCTTCTTTTAATTATGATTAGATACATGCATACAACTTATATATAAATATATAAATAAAGTGCATGTGAAGCCCTTTTAATTGATGGACACAATTGACTAATCATATATAATAATAAAAATATGTTCTTTCATCTCGTCTACACTTCACTTTGGTTTTTCCTTTCCCCCACTTTGAAGATATGCTCATTCATTCATATATATATATATATCAACCCTAACTTAATCGCATAGTCCACTCCCCACCTATTAAAATTTCAAACCTGTGTGGATCCATTATCATTTAAACCATAAATTAAATAGGATGTTGTCCAGTTGCCAAGCTTTAAAAACTAATATGTTTTGATTTTTTCATATAATTTTTATGACTATATCGATATGCATAACCTTACTCTTCGTATAGACATTTAAGATATTTTAGAAACACGATTATTTTTTAAATGTGGATTAAAAAATTATTAGTTATGAAGTAAGATTTAAAATTGTTTTTTGATTGGTTAAGATTTTCTCTCTAGGATGTAAGCAAAAGTTAATGGCCCAAGACCATCATTTTATGGATCAATGGTGGGTTATTTCAGGTAGCTTATTTTTTTTTGAATAATGCTGATGATTCACTTACATTTGTGGATAGTAGCAAGTGGTGGTTCTTCTCACTATCAATTTGACAATAAAATTATGATAAATTTTGTTAATTGGAAAAAAAAATTAAAAACATTTAAAAAAAGTTAAAAAATTAATAATAAACTTTATATTAAGAACTTTAAATTAATTACAAGGAAAATGAATTTGAATATGATAAGTTTTGTTAATTGGAAAAAAAATTAAAAATATTTTTAAAAAAATAGTTTAAAAATTAATAATAAACTTTATAGTGAGAACTTTAAATTAATTGCAAGAAAAACTGATTTGAATAGGATGCCTAAGTCAGTTATTTGTTAAGCTTTATTATAATATGTTTAATATATTAATTTCATTAATTTTGTAGGGAACGTATATACATATGTTTGTGCATGAATAGTGAGCAATGAATAGTGCATACAACAATAGCATGTTGTTAAGAAAAAACAAATGTCGTTGTTTTATTTTTCAGATTTTTTTTAATTTAAAAATAAAAATTATTTTTTAAAATGTTAATTCATTAATTCGTTTTAAAAAAAAAAATACTTTATTCTTTACATAAGATATATAAAACATTTTCTCAGCTATATGCAAGAAAAAACTATACACAAGTAACATGTTTTATTTTAAGTTTTTATTACACAATTAATAAATGAACTTATTGTCTACTACGAAGATTATATTTTTTATATCAATATGATAGGAAATAATATAGTTGAATATGATCAAGAGTGAAGATGAACTTTAATTTAATGAAAGGTATTGTTAGATCTTACTTCAAAACTAAAAGATTGTTTTTCAATTTTTTATTTTTTTTACGCTAAATAGAGATCACAAATATTTATTAAAATTTAATTTTATACATAAAAAATATTATGTTTATTTGCAATTTTATTTTTTTCTAAAAAAATAAAAAAAAAATATATATATATATATATAATCATAAACCTAAATTATATTATATTAAAAAATTATAATAGTAACCTAAATTAAATTATTTAAAATTACACTATAATTAAAATTACTTTAAAGATAAAATAATATATTTTATATTTATCAATTATAAAAATATTATTATATTAAAAGTTTCAAAATTGTAGAGTATATATTGTTGAGTGGGATTTATTGGTTTTTTTAAGTGAGATTTAAAATGCTTAATTGGGTAAGAACTAGTCTTTTTTATTTGTCAAGAAATTAAGTTTTTGGAATTTGGAGTGCTTCCAAGTTTCTTAAGGTGTTGAATTCTACCAAGATGCGGGTGGTATGCAGATTAACCAAGTGGCAGTTGAGAGGTGGATGTAAGCCATGAGACGGAGATAAGACATGAGGCAGCGGTTCACGAGGCCGACGAGGTGGAGGCTCACTAGGCCCATGAGGCGGAGGATGAGGGGCCAAGTGGTCGGCGTGAGGTTCATGAACCGGTGTTAACAGGTGTACGGCAGGAAGAAATGACCCATGTCTTGTCTAGACGCATGCACAGTACAATTGGGAGAGTAGAAGGGATGGTGGGAAGGTTCAATACCAACAAGAAGGATACGGAGAGGCGTGGGAAGGATTCATGCGAGGGGATCTAGTCTCATGTAATGGATTCGGGGAAGATGGTTATAGTGAGTCAGAGCATGAGCATTCCATCAACTGTGACAATGCGTACTTGGGCATGCATTGTCAGTCAAGCCTGTTAGGTGCAGAGTTACTACTTAAACCAGGAGTAGAGAGTTAACATTGCGCTATGGATCGTGCAGTCTATTTCGAAGAAACACCTTCGCACTGGTAGGAACAAATCTAGGCTCATAGAGCTCCATAGTGTTAGAGTTAGGAATCCAAGGAGGAGAGGTAGAAGGAGACTACCGTGCAAGCGTGATGGCCGCTCCAGGAGGTTGGATTTAAGGTTGAAAATGGCCACTCCTAAAGGTGGAAATGAGGAGGAAGAGTGGGAAAGGCTCTTCAATGAGGAGACATCAGAGCATATCCAACGCTCTATAGCGGTGATGGTAAACAATATTTATGGAGTTCATAATGAAGCTAGGAAGAGATGCGGTAATGTCCAATTACTGGAGACTCAAATTTATCCTTTCTCGCTCCATGAACGAGAGGGAAAGTTATGTGGAACTAATCCACATCACTGTGGGTACATTCAAAGATGATGCGGAGAGCAATCTTGTCCACATGCGCAGCCTATTGAGGCTTTCAGCTCCCCCCTTTCAGCGTGTTCCAAGGAATGAAGATGTTGATATGGAGGAATCTAGCTAGGCGGGCGCCAGTCAAGGGAATGGGAGTGGCAACAACACTACCCCGGACGAAGCTAAGTCCTCTCGTAGACGTTAGTTCTCTCCTCGTCATGGGTCTGTTTGATGCTTTGTTTTGTTGGTTTTTGGCCATGGGTCTATTTGGTACTTTGTTCGATGCTCTCTTTTGCTGATTTATGTTCGACTCTCTTTGTTATGTATGTATATGTTTCTCAACGGCTCTGTTCTTCTGGTATGTTTACATGATCGAGCGCCCAAGCTGAAAAGCTGGGATGCTCTCATGCTTGTTCGCCTTTCTCTCTGGGCTATTATGTTTACCTTCCTTTTATGGTCGCAAGACCAATGCCTAGCCCCATGTTTTAAGAGGCAAGAGTATGTAAATATATTTTCCTTTTTTCAGCAGTAATAGAAAGGTTCCATCTTACTTAATTACCACTATTTTTCATACAACATATCCACACCCTATGAAGTAAAAAATACTTCTTCGTTTTTTTTACTAAACCTTCTAACTAGAGTACTATTTCGACTTTTAAGTTGTTTTCCACCAAAATCGGATGAATTGAACCCACAAATAAAATCACATGATACAAAAGAGACTAGAAAAGACTGTATACCCAACCCTTTCAGTGTTTTCTATTTTAAAGCATATCCCCAACCCTCTCGGTGTTTTCTATTTTAAAGCAGACTGTTTTTAATTATATCTCTATTTTAAAGCAGACTGTTTTTATTTATATAATGCTTAAGCACATATTACAACTGCGCACTTGAAATGTCTGTATTCAAGCATAAAAAATGATCAAAAAAGCGCATGCTAAAATGTAAGGGTTTATATTCAAGAATCTTGGCATATAAATTGATCTAACTACCAGCAGCAATGGAAACAACATCATGCAGCGATTTTCATTACTGGTTATTTTAATAATGAAGTTCAGAGCCCCTAATATATGAAGTGAAGTACCCCCATCTTTTAATCTATATGAAGTTCAGCGCTCCCATCTTTTACAAAGTTTACGCACGTCCTGCACCAAACGCTTCACCAGCACTGCTTCATATCTGCAGAGGCACAGAGTATGAAAAAAAAAATCAATTTCACACAGAGAGTATCCAAACAACAATTAATGAGCCGAACAAACAGAGAGATGTACCCACCCATTTGTGTCGTCCAAGGACCACCCAGCCAGAGAAGACACTGTGAACAGAGTGGCCTTCCATTCATCCACTTCCTCTCGAGTTGGAATGCTTGGAAAAATGGGGTTCCAGATCGCTGAGGGTGACGAACATGCGAAGGAGCAATTTTGTAAAACAAAGGAACGGTCAACTCCTGCTTCTGTTTTGAAATAAGCAAGCATTCGTTGAGGCACCACACAGAGTTTGCATAATCCGGAGAGAAAATAGGAATCCTGATTCAACTGGACTCAATGGCATCCTCTATTGTTGTGCTGATATTCTCTCCCTTGTTCAGTTGATGAGCATCCAGGAACAAATGGAAAACTGCGCTGGTGAGGGCGTTGTAGAGATGATCAACAAAGCCCTTTCTGACATCCGGCCCTATGAAACTCAGAAACATGTCGTATCTCCATGGCGGTGGAGAAGAAACGGAATTTAATGGAATTCTGACAAAGAAAATGATCCAAGTTCAGCAACCAGCATCATCGGAAACAACATCATAAACAGAAATGTAAGGCCAGTCTGGATATGTCTGGGCATTCTTCTTCTTAACTGACTATTCTAATCGTGACTTTGCGCTTGACCCCTTTGATCACTTAACTGTAACTTTGGTCCTGACTTGTCTGATCTAATTTCTCCATAGATTGATATTTTAACAATGCACTCTGGAGTGGGCTAATCTCTGATGATTTGCATCCGGGGCCCACTGCCTGCCATCAAGAGGTGCGTTACCGTGTTTGCCGCTGTCGGCTGAGTTAAATGCGCTAATCTCTTTAACTTTTGTTTTACACCACGACGGAGTCCGACGGCCGGGCAAAAAATACCTAGTTGTTGGGCTAAAAATACTTACCATGCGGCAAAGTATTAAATGCTTCCGTAGCAGTGATATAAATTATTAAATTTTAAATAGTTAAAATTGAATGGCCTACAAAGCTGATGCAACATCATGCAATGTCAATACTTCTGCATTATGGCGTATATTCTCCATTTAATACTTAATACTCTGCAGCATGATATGGCGTATGTTCTGCATTTAATACTTAATACTCTGCAGCATGATATGGGGTATACGTCATCAGACTCATCACATGTCGGTTGCACCTTGTGTCGTAGTCAAGAATCGCTGTCTCTGTGAATGGACTAGCATAGATCCAAATCCCAGGCTCTATCAAGCGCAGAGAGGGATCAAATCTTTGGAGGTGCAGACCTCTTCTTAAGTATTGCACTCAACTATCAGCTTTAATGTGATTCAGACCAAAAAACACATTTTTTTATTTAAGGTCCACAAATAATATTTTTATTATTAATATTTAATACTATTTATGGTTGCATATAATATTTTTTATTTTGTTAGGAAAAAACATTAAAACATCTCCTTCATACATAGTTTTCAAACCATCTGCAAGGCCCTCCTAAAATCATGGGTTGTTTAGGAGGCCTTACACATGGTATTAAAACCATTTGCAACTACCTCCTAAACCATATACAACAAAACCATGGGTTGTTTAGGAGGCCTTGCACATGGCTATAAAACCATTTGTAAGGCCCTCCTAAACCATGTACAATAAAACCATGGGTTTTTAAGAGGCCTTGCACATGGTTTTAAAACCATGTGCATGACCAACATTTTTTTTGCGGATAATTCAATTTTTTATTTTTATTATTTTTTATTATTTTGTTAAGTAGAAACATTACAACATCTCCCCTGTATTGTGTTGTTTTTCTCACAGACATTTTTTTATGGCAGATAATTAAATTTTTTATTTATTTTGTATTATTTTGTTAGGTAGGAACATTACAACATCTCACCCATATTAGATTGTTTTTGTGGCCGACATTTATTTTGGAAGATAATTAAAAGTTTTGTTTTTTATAGCCAACATCTATGTAACGTTACGTAACATTACAACGTTACTTAACGTTACAACGTTACGTAACGTTACAAGATCTCCCCCATACTGGGCTGTAGAGCGCCTCTCGACGCAATTATGGATATTCAACGGTCAACCCCATAACTTTTATTTTGCCACACAATCGAGTCAGATGGACGTATACGTCATCACATGTCGGTTGTCCCTCGTGTTAGACGGCCTAGCGTCGCAGTCGAGGACGAGAATCCATGTGTGTGTTTTTTTCCCAAACCAACAATATATCTTGAGCAGGGATCAAATTTGAAGGGCATGGTCTCATTTCACTTTGAAGGGTTGTGAGAAATTGAACCCTTCAATATTGACATGTAAAAATAAATCATTCTTTTCATTTGAAAGTGAACGTGTATAGCAAAATTTCATTACTTATTAAAAATAGTGTATAGAAAAAAAAATGATAATAAGAAGAAATCCCAAGTGATTCAACTTTTACATAGAATTAGTGAGGTAAACCATGTATATGATGATTTATCACATCCAAATTCTTTTTATGGGGGATTTATCACGTCCAAGAGTTAGATTAGAGGAGGAGAGACTAAAATAAAGGTTGAGAGTGATGAAAATGTACCCATAATCAAAGATGATATTGGAAAAAAGACCATTTAGAAAGAGATTGGTGCACTTGTTTTGTTAATTAATGTGAACATAGCGAGAACCATTAGGAGTATTGGTTTTTTGTATTGCATTTTTTTGGCCTATTTATTTTGTGAGGGGAAATGTTTTTTTCCTACCATGCCAAAGTGATTCGAGTAGTGGATAACTACTAACAACCTTATCTGAATGCATAATATGAAATTGGGGATGAAAGTAGCCTCATGAGGTACCAAAGATTATTTGTGTCTAGAATTGTTTTGAGAAGAGCTCCACTACTATTAGTGTTATGTTATAAGGCCAAAACAGATCAATCACCATATCCCTAACATTAATAATAAAAACTAAAAACATGATTTTTGTGAAGTGCCAAGGTATATTCCTAAAACTATTGTACTTCTAACATTGTACATCCCTATTAGATTTAAAATTGTTGATCCTTGTTGTGACCACTTGATCATTACCATAACCAATGGTTTAAAGAAACAACATACAAGTAAAAAAAATAGAAGAATAACTTTTCCATGACATTTTACATTACATGAAGTTTTTTCCAATCCACATTTTCATTAACGGCCAAAAAAAGTTACAAATACCATCACAAATCTAATTTATATGTTTGTCCATATGGACCCAATCAGTGAGTAACTATCCATTCAATTTCAAACTCCACCTAATCCCTAAGCATTGTCTTCACCATAATAAACCTAAGTATTAGAACACTTGAAAATTTATCCTTCAAACTTTAGTCTTTAGTCTACTAACATCTAGATGTCAAATGAGAGGGATTGATATGGATTCCCATTTCTCTTTTCAAAACTCAGTGCATATACTTATTATTCAAACACATTGAAAAAGTATCCTTCAAACTTCAATGTGGATCTTACTAGTATCTGGATCTCACACGAGAAGGAGTTTGAGAGGGCTTCAAAAATTATCTTTTCAAAACTCCATCTTAAATTTATGTAAAAAGGTTGAGACAAAAAACAAGGCCCTATTATATACTGTAATCTCTTTGTGAACCTTACATGATTCAAAAATGTCATTTTGACAAAAAAACATATTTACAATCTCTTCTCTTAAATTCTGGTTTGATAGGTTTGAGGAGTGGTATGCAAGGTAATCATCGACAATGAGTCGAGTTGAGTAACAAATAAAGATTTATTAATATATCTTTAACAACACATTTCAAGAGAAAACTAGGAAATAGATAATGTCCATTATATAACTAAGACCAAACCCAAACCCTACAAATGTTAAGCTAGATAATAAGGAAGTCTAAGTTGTGATTAAAACAAACACCCTAAATTGCTAAAATGATTCTAAACTTAGAATAGAATATAAGTCTAAATTAAATTTATTAATATCAAATATTTTTCTTAATGAATAAATTGTGAATTACTTAACCTATTTTTTATAAAATATAGAACTAAATGTGATATCTAATTCTAACCTAGAAATACTACAAATTTTTATATAAAATAATAATTTAAGAGAAATTTTTAATAATTAATGAGTTATTGGCCATAACCTAGGAAATATTTAATGTAAAAAAGTAACATAAATTATCATATTTCATTTACTCCAGGATAACCTAAAAGACATAATTCTAATAAAAATAAATAAAACGTTAAGATTAATCAACTACAACTTAATCTTGTGTTGCTATCTAATCTTTTTTTAATAAAATTCAACCTGGATTTAATTAAAGGACACTGCAATAATTGAAGAGAGGAATCACTTTGAACAATGTAAATCATTTCAATTATGGTAAAAAAACAGTTTTTGTTTTAAAGCAATTCATCTCTTTTATTATTTTCATATTCAAAGGTAAATTTTTTTGTCTATTATAGTTTATGGTCAATTTCAAATGTACACAAACTTATTGGAAATTGGAAATGAAAATAAAATCATTTTGAAGCAATAAGTGCATACCCCAAAGGAATAGTCGTTGAGACTAGTCACAATAGTAAGAGGGAGATATGCCCCTCTGGGTGAAATGCACCATGAAAGACAAGTTATCTTATGTAATAACAAACTCTCCTCTCCCTATATATTGCTTTCAGCGCATGTAGTTCCTATAATGTAATGAAATTGAGTTGGAATGCCTGTAGTGCCTATAATGGTTCAGTCTATCTCTTCAAGAACAAATCTATCTATCCATGACATATGCAAGAGTAGGTGAGTAGGTAGATTGTAGTAAGGGAGGGAGCACAAGGAAAGAACCAAAGTCAATACAAATTGAAATGGTTTACATCCAATGCATACATTGCACGTTCTTATCCATTTGGACTCCCTAATGTAGGGGATATCCTCATAAAGTAAATGCCTTCTATACCCTTAATTATATAAATCCTAGAAATTCGAAATAAATAAAAAAACAAGTCTCTCCAATATTGACATCTTATCCTAGTAATTTTACGGAAACACTTCAAATTCTCCA
Source organism: Pseudotsuga menziesii (assembly GCA_001517045.1). Taxonomy (NCBI): domain Eukaryota; kingdom Viridiplantae; phylum Streptophyta; class Pinopsida; order Pinales; family Pinaceae; genus Pseudotsuga; species Pseudotsuga menziesii. The sequence continues at coordinate 224,049 of LPNX011067632.1, forward strand.
GCATATATCAAGTATTTTAAACTTTTGATCTTTTTTTGTTCTATTATGGTTTATGGCTTTCAGATGCACACAAACTAATTATAAATCAGAAATAAAAAGAAAATCATTGCCAACACCTAAATGTTTTAGGAGCAACAACTACTTATTTAACCTCCCAAAGCCCACAAGAGATGACTATATTGCACACTCGATTATTGTGTGGAAACCTATAATTCACATCTCTATGGACCTCACACGATTCACATTAGAAACCGTTCAGACATATTCCACCATTCATGTCGTGGAGAAAGATCTCATACAAATATGGAGACACATGCACGAATACATAATCATTATTATTTTAGCTAATGAGAGTCCATACATATCTAAAGCAGTCTCTACTCTCCTGGTCCTTGGAGAATATAGTTTTTTGAACTTAGATAAGGGACAACTTTGTCAGGCCGATGAAATACTCGGTTGTTAGGTCGTTGATAAAATAAGGCATTGGAATTTGGAAGGACCTTTGAATGGAGGATTGATTCCACTTGATGGTGGATCTATTGGTCAAGTGTGATTGGGCCTACCTAAAAGAAAAAACCCAGAATGTAATACCCTAAATTCAACGATTATCTTTAGAATCGAATCATGTCCTCCCTAGATGCTCAATTCAAAGTGATCAAACAAAATCCCCAATTTTAGGTGGATTATGGATAGTCCCTCCAATGTATATCGAGTTTATACTCCAATTCGAAGTGATCAAACAAAAACCCCAATTTTAGTTAGATTATGTATAGTCCCTCCAATCTATATCAATTTTAGAAGCCCTATCGAAAAGGTTAAGTATTTATTAGTCCACTATAAGGAAGAACTTAAAATTCTCCATCAAATATCAATACAAGTTGGGTGTCTAGTGTCTGCCATAGTCAATAAGGAAGACAAATCATAAACACGCATTTGAGAGGCTTGCGACAACGAGGATGTTGAAATCATGTTCTTTTCTAGCTCACTGCACTCCCAGTCCCTCATTCATGAACGTTCATCAAGGGATTCCCTTGTTTAGATATATTGGTAGACAATTTGTACTTCTTGTTTCCATTATTAGAAGGATGACAGGAAAACGAAGGGGTCGGAGTCTACAACATTTACAGCGTCGGTTATTAAATATTTTATCCTTTCAACCTTTGGATTTCATTAAGGAAATTGGAATAATTCAAACACTTGTATTCAAATATTCGTATTTCTTTCAACCTAATGTTTACAATTCACGACAGATAAATAACATTGACAGATTTGAAACTCAAATACAAGGCTCTTTCTTCTTGTTCCTCTGCCCAAACAAAGTTGTGGTCCTAGGTATATACTATTTTGGTTTTGATTTCATTTAAATATTTGGTTTTTTAAAGTTACATCTATTGAGTATTCGAGACTTAGTCTAAAGGACACACTGTCACATAATACATTACAAATTTCAAACAACATTTTGGATGGAGAAATTTTAAACCCTTATATTTATAGAGCCAAAAGGAAATCCAACAAGCAATAGATTTAACTTTTATCCACATATAAAATGTTACACAAGTGCAAAATGCTATACATACCTGTAAATTCACGACAACCAAGTCGACAGCTTAGCTTTGCATAATATTCTAGAGGAAATAGAAGTTAGGGAAACACTAAAGCATAGAATTGGAGAGTTGAGAGCCTCAGTCCCGACCTCTGACTGTCCTATACTCGTAAACCAAAAATAATTTTTTTTTTGCTCCACAGGCTTCGCCAGTCTCTTTAAGTTCGGGGAAGCTCAATCCAGCCTACCCAACATTCTACCTTTGGTTCTCTTGCTCCTACGTGTGACAAAGGTGGAACCTTCGAGTTCTCCACCACGGAAGACAACGAGGAAATAGAGTGTGAAATAGTTTCCTTCTACAGAAAGATGATTGGAAGCAACTCTATCTAAATTCCACAATATCTTGGCACTCCGGAGTTGGTTTACCTTGCCCGAGGTAGGAGAATGCATGTTTTTGTATTTCACATGATTACAAAAAAAAACCGTTTTATAATTGCATCTACATAACATAGATATATTTGTGCAGGTGAGGGAAAAATCGGTATTGTTTTTTCGAGGTCTCCAGAGACTTTTAGAGATCATTCTTCATTATGAGGGTGTTCATGGCGTAGATCAGAGAGCCCATGGGAGGAAGAGGAAGAAGAAGAAGAGGACTCAAGTCAAAAGGTGAGGTGAGTGAGGACGGGAGACATAAAAGTGATATTTGCAGGACCAATTTATTGGTAGGTATAATGATGGCAACGAGCCTCTCCAAATCGTAGCCATTGTCGACACAGGAAACCCTTATAAACAACTCAGGCACAAGAGTTAACACTTAAGCATCCCGATAGATTAAGTAATGATAATATTCAGTTAGGTATATGACAAATTCTTTCGTTTCGTTTAGATCTGACTATATGCATATTGTACAACCCTTCTCTCTGGATGACCCTCCATTCCAGTTGCCTTGCCTTTGTCTCTACTGCCTAAACCCCTTCCTCCGATGATACAGGTAGACTAAGTGGCCTAGGTGGACAGTGAGAGACTGGGAGTGCTAATTTGAATGATTATGACCCGAGTAAATGAATGGAAATTGGAATAAATCCTAGAATCCTGGACTAACTAGTATAGGATATGATTCATGAGCACAAACAAAGGGTGGTGTGCTGCTATCCTTCTACCAAAGATTCATCATCCCAGTCTTGTGGTGGTCATAATAGAAATGTCTAGCAGTGGGTGAAACCCTGGTCTGGAAACTTACATACCCATTGGACGAGGATAGGTTCAAATATAGAATAGATTTCTTAATACATTGTAAATTACAACTTGTAAGTTGTAACCCAAAAAACAACACCATTAGTTTTTCCTTGCAGGGCCTTGACAATGGAGGGTTATCAAACCAAATCACCATCCATAGATATGACTCATATGAGAATTTAATTTCACATCATATATTCAAATACTCAAGTGACTTATAAGGTGCGAGATCACGTGACTGGATGAACAATAAGATGACAGATGGAAAACTGAGTTGGCAGGTGGCATCATGTCATACCAAGATTTAATGAAGTTTGTGGATCAGTAATGCATGCCAATGTCATTAAATTCTTTGAAAGTGAATATCGAATCTCAAGTCATAATCTTGAATCATCAAGTTGAACTTGACACTGGGCATCCCAGTTTCCCACTGTGGTCCGTGTCGATTGGGACAAAGATCCTCGTCAATGATCCGACTATTCAAGGGCATTTGGGTAGACTCTGAGTTCCGACTCTCCCATAGTCCACTGAGTAAAACCCCTGGAAAGGCAATTTTTTTAGCTGCCCTTCTGTTGCAAATTTACCTAGGCTTACTCAATTTCATTATTGAAGTGCTGGAAATGAAACTAATTTTTTTTTGCATAGGAAAAATTTTTGTGGCCTTCTATGACATTTAAAATGGCCTTTGAAGGGCTCTGAAGGCTTCAAATTTGAAGCCTGATCTCGAGTCGCGTTCAGACAAATGGACACTTAATCACATGTCAGTAACGTATATACTTTCTAAGGAGCCGCAGTCAAGAATCCTAATCCTAAAATATATGGCCATAATAATAACCTAAAATATATGGCCATAACTTACTCCATGGACATAATAACATTTTAACCACAACCACTCCAACTAAAAACTAAATTCAAGACCATCCCTTACCTAATTTTAATAACTAGCATACCCCAAAGCCACATAATAACATTTTAACCACAACCACTCCAACTAAAAACTAAATTCAAGACCATCCCTTACCTAATTTTAATAACTAGCATACCCTAAAGCGGGAAAATGAAAAGCTTTGGAAATGAAACATAGAAAAGAACTTTCATATATTTTAAAAAATTAGGGAAAATTGTATGTAAATAATATAAGTATATGAAATGAAAAGTAAGTTTAGAAAATAAGTTTCCTATAAAAACATTTTGTATATAAAGTTTTTAAATAGAAAAACATTGAATAGGTCAATGTTTTCACCTAAATCTTTTGAATGTCAATGGAAAAGACTTTTGTACATCAAGTTTTTAAATTTGAAAATATTGAATAAGTCAATGTTTTCGTCTAAATCCTTTAAATGCCAATGGAATCTTACAAAGCAAAAAAGTCCAAAAATCCAAGGGACATAGTTATAGGAGTTTTCAAATGCTACCTTTGAAACTGAGACCTACCTTTGAAACTGAGACTATACCTTTGAAATTGAAACTTGAACTAGGGGAGACATCAATATTTCTGCACATAATAATTTGTACAAGCTACCATTTTCCTAGGTCCTCATTGAATGGCCAAATAAGGTTCACACGTGAAAAAAAAAAATTTGTTTCAAGTTTTTAATATCCCAAGTCTATCTTCTTATTGAATATCGATAGTATCTAGTCAGGATGTCCATGTCCATTAGTAGCTTGTTTCTTAATTTCATGACCTAATAGATGCAAAAGCCAACCTCCTTCTGTACATATTGTAGCTCAAAATCCAACCTCCTTCTGCACATATTGTAGCTCAGAGAATCAAGGAATACAAGTTTTGATAGACTTAACAATTCCATTAAATTTATTTTTACTTTTTCCCTTCATACACTTAGATCCCAATAAAGAGAGTACACATAGTGTATCCACCCTTTTCCAGTTCCATTATTTGAGCATGACCCTTGAACTTTCTCACAAAATCCATCTGATCATCACCCCTAGGTCCACACTCATCGTTGTTGTTTGTGCAGAACTCATATTCTACGTGTTCATCTGGGTGAGGCATGGATTTATCGTTGCTGTTTGTCCAGAACTCATATTCTACGTGTCCATCTGGGTGAGGCAAGGATTCAGTCCAATCAGGATTAATTGTTATGGCTATTCATCATTTTGAATAGCCTTTTTCAAGTCATTCCCAAAAGATTTCTCAATTAATTCAGATGGAACTGAAATCTTGTCAAGGTAATCAGCTGCTGTCGTGTCTTCTTCGGGAGAATCCATGGTTATGAGAGGCTCATCACGGTCATCTGCAACAAGAACAGCAGCAGCGCCGGCGTTTTGTGCATTCCATACCTTCAATGCAAAGTAGCACTCTACATCACAATTAAGAATCAAATCGGAAATTTTGGTCAGCAGATTAGAGGCCTTGCAAGCACCCAATAAGAAACTAAGAACACTTTACAACATAAGTCATTTGATAACTGTTGAGGAAGCAAAAAAAAGTCATAACTAAATTCACAAGGCTACACGTGTGAAGGGATGGAATTTGACCGGTAAATGCCCATCATGGGTCAATTTACACGTCAAATACAGCTAAGATTTTGCCAAGACCGTCAAAATATGGCTTAGAATACAGAAAATGTTTCAAATTTTGTTTGTTACCGTCAATTTTGACGGTTGCCTGTCATTTGAAATTCCAACCCTGCACGCAGAGTTGGAATTTGACGGGCATTTGCTCGTTTTTGGTCATTTTTCCCGTTAAATACGGGTTAAAATATTTCAAGACCGTTTTATTGAACGGCCGGAATATTTCATAAACTGGCAATTTGACGGTTTGAGTTTAAACCAAAACGTCATTACGATCCTAACAGGCTGTTGACGGTTTAATTTTCCACCAAAACGTCATCAAGCCCTTAAACAGGTGGCACCGTGGCAGGGCTGGAGCCTGGAATGGTGACACAGGTGCACCATCCACGTGATTCATGAATAATTAGTTTTTATGGGCATGAGGGCATCGGACGGTTTCGGACCATCGGCTAATGGCACTGGGCGGAACTTGGAACTGGAAGCCACGGACTGGTAGGTAGTGTGCCATAATGCCATTGAATGCCGTTGTTTGTGCAATATTGAGGATTTAGGAATGAGGGTCCTGTTTGGACTGTTCCAATGTTGCATTGTCCAGACTCCAGACTCTAGAGTTCAGACTCCATTCGGAAATCAGATTCGGCACTGGCAGTGGGAAATTGGAATCTGCACTAGGCACTGGGCAAAGCAAGGATTTGCCTGGGTCCTGCCTGGGTCCTCATTGAATGGCCAAATAACGTTGACACGTGAAAAAAAAAATTGTTTCAAGTTTTTAATATCCCAAGTCTATCTTCTTATTGAATATCGATAGTATCTAGTGAGGATGTCCATTTCCATTAGTAGCTTGTTTCTTAATTTCATGACCTAATAGATGCAAAATCCAACCTCCTTCTGTACATATTGTAGCTCAAAATCCAACCTCCTTCTGCACATATTGTAGCTCAGAGAATCAAGGAATACAAGTTTTGATAGACTTAACAATTCCATTAAATTTATTTTTACTTTTTCCCTTCATACACTTAGATCCCAAAAAAGAGAGTACACATAGTGTATCCACCCTTTTCCAGTTCCAGTATTTGAGCATGGCCCTTGAACTTTCTCACAAAATCCATCTGATCATCACCCCTAGGTCCACACTCATCGTTGCTGTTTGTGCAGAACTCATATTCTACGTGTTCATCTGGGTGAGGCATGGATTTATCGTTGCTATTTGTCCAGAAATCATATTCTACGCGTTCATCTGGGTGAGGCAAGGATTCAGTCCAATCAGGCTTAATTGTTATGGCTATTCATCATTTTGAATAGCCTTTTTCAAGTCATTCCCAAAATATTTCTCAATTAATTCAAATGGAACTGAAATCTTGTCAAGGTAATTAGCTGCTATCGTGTCTTCTTCGGGAGAATCCATGGTTATGAGAGGCTCATCACGGTCATCTGCAACAAGAACAGCAGCAGTACCGACGTTTTGTGCATTCCATACCTTCAATGCAAAGTAGCACTCTACATCACAATTAAGAATCAAATCGGAAATTTTGGTCAGCAGATCAGAGGCCTTGCAAGCACCCAATAAGAAACTAAGAACACTTTACAACACAAGTCATTCGATAACTGTTGAGGAGGCAAAAAAATTCATAACTAAATTCACAAGGCTACACGTGTGAAGGGATGGAATTTGACCGGTAAATGCCCGTCATGGGTCAATTTACCCGTCAAATACAGCTAATATTTTGCCAAGACCGTCAAAATATGGCTTAGAATACAGAAAACGTTTCAAATTTTGTTTGTTATCGGTGATTTTGACGGTTGCCTTTCATTTGAAATTCCAACCCTGTACGCAGAGTTGGAATTTGACGGGAATTTGCTCGTTTTTGGTCATTTTTCCCGTTAAATACGGGTTAAAATATTTCAAGACCATTTTATTGAACGGTCGGAATATTTCATAAATCGGCAATTTGACGGTTTAAGTTTAAACCAAAACGTCATGACGATCCTAACAGGCTGTTGAAGGTTTAATTTTCCACCAAATCATCATTAAGCCCTTAAACAGGTGGCACCGTGGCAGGGCTGGAGCCTGGAATGGTGACACGGGTGCACCATCCACGTGATTCATGAATAATCAGTTTTTATGGGCATGAGGGCATCAGACGGTTTCGGACCATCGGCTAATGGCACTGGGCGGAACTTGGAACTAGAAGCCATGGACTGGTAGGTAGTGTGCCATAATGCCATTGAATGCCGCTGTTTGTGTAATATTGAGGATTTGGGAATGAGGGTCCTGTTCGGACTGTTCCAATGTTGCATTGTCCAGACTCCAGACTCTAGAGTTCAGACTCCATTCGGAAATCGGATTCAGCACTGGCAGTGGGAAATTGGAATCTGCACTGGGCACTGGGCAGAGCAAGGAACGAGAGGCAGGCTGCAATCTGTAGCAATATGAGGCAGTCATGCATGACCTTCGATTATTAGAAGCCACCGGATAGATGAGTCAATTAGCCGAGAGAGAGCCTTCATATGTGTGTGTTCGCCGTCAGTAAAAAGGGAAACAGACGTTCGCCATCAACTAGCTCTCCAATCAGCTCTCTGTGTGCCCTTTGGCTAGCTCTGGATGCATCATAATAAATACAACATCATATTTATTTCTCTGTCTTTCGTTCATCGATCGTTCGAATCGAAATGGTTGTGGCTGGAAGCCTAGAACCCTTCTACTTGGCTCTCGTTTTGTATCACTATGTAATTGAGAGCCATTAAAATGAATGGCATTTTTTCGGGAGCTGCGTCGGTCAGGTAACAAAGTGGTCCTAACCTAACACAACTACGTTGGCTACTTTTTTGTCACAAACTGCTACTTTGGAGGGAAAAGGATGGCTCAGAATCCCACAACACCTGGTAAATTCGCATGCAGATATTTTGTTTTTTTAATGGGCAGAGACCTTATTTAATAACTCAAAGTAAGGTGTTAGCTTTCCCCTAATCAAGCGAAGCAGAATCATCAAGTTTTGTCATAAAGCCTCGGGTTTTCTATTTTGTGTTTCCACAGATTATAGTGTCGGCAAAGCAGAATCATCAGGTTTTGTCATAAAGCCTCGGGTTTTCTATTTTGTGTTTCCACAGATTATGGTGTCAACTCTTATTAGCAGCTCTTGCCTCTGCTAAGCTCTTTTACACTATGCTTTTTATGAGGCAGGCCGCAAGCGTTCGATTCTCTTTATCACCATTGGGAATGTTCCCCGTTTAGTGCTTGTTACCAGTGGAGAACGAAGCTCGATCTTCTTCCTACTCAGGTTACGCCACAGAGATTAGAGAACTGGGTTTGCCGGCAGGCCAGGTTCGGTGGGGGCCGTGGGGAAGACAAGTTACACTTCCTACCACCTGGGTTCTCTCTGCTCTGCGTCTCTATCACCTATAGAGTATCTAGAACCCTGAAATAGAAGCATGATTCATGAATATAGGCTTGCTGGACTGGAACAAAGACAAATGAGCTTCATGGGATTAGAGAATGCAGCTGAAGCCTGAGATCACTGCTTTCTCTCAATAATTGTTTAATTGGGGAGATTCAATTTCAGGGACATTCTATTTCCACCTTGACACTGTAGGGTGGGTCATATTTTGTATCCATAAGTTTATTCATTCCCATCTTGATTCTGCAGTATTGCATTGCTATTAGAATTTATATGCATAATAGAGGGGAGTGTTTTGATGGTTTTGATCTCCCAGAACCTCTAGGCGGCTAGGCCCATTTATTGTGTTGGTCCCATTTCTATTTTCGTTTCTGGTACCTTAGCTGAAAAACCAGAAACTAAAGATATTGAAATCTTTCTAGAAATTACCTTGATGTTTCCTACTCTTGAGCTGAATTTAGCAACCCAAAAATGATGATGGGTTTTTGCTCGGAATCATGTCCCTAATCTTCCTTATGTCTGAAAGAAATTGCCCGATTTTGGACACACTGATACTGATTCCATTCTGAAAGAAGAATTAGCCTTTAATTCTAGGATCCCATGGGCACGTTGTCTTGCAATCCATCCTCAGGGCTACTGAGACAGGATCCAGTAGCCTGCATTTTATTCTGATCAGTGATACCCAATCACTGGATATCCAAGAAACTCATCATCGTTGTTCTTCAGTCCCGTACTGAGATCGATAATGGAACTAACTTGAATGATGGAAACAGTGCATTCGCTAACAGTGCTATTATTTTTTTCTTCAATTTCCTCTGCAAATTCAAACATTAAGGAATTAAGAGAAATTAACAATAGTAAGTTTGATAAGCTCAGGCTGCTCAACCTTCGATTATATCGATATAAATCTGAAAGGGCATGCACATTAGATTCTCTTGGCTTTTCTTAGTTCTTCTAATGACATAATGTAGGTATCCATTGATTGCAATGCACTGAAATGGAGCTTGGCTAGGGGGTTCATGATATCCAATGGGCTAATATTATATCAAAATGTATCTACCTTTACTGTTTGCATCTCCAGTGTCTTCTTCTTTACCGTTACCTAAAAGATGCAACATTACATTGCGGATAATTTCTTATGTATCCATTGTGACATACTGCATTATTTCATGATTTTATGGAATCTTATTTAGCTTTGTTGCAACATATGTTGAATTACCATTTGAGATTAACAATTGTGGCCATTGTTGCGTCGTAGTTTAGTGTTTCGGTAGGGAGGATCTATTTGTCTATTGTTCCAAGTTTTCTTCTTGCTCGCCTAGTGTTGTTGGGTTGTCCAGATCCTAGGATTCTTTCTTTTTGTCCCCATATTTGCCCCCAGAAATTCAATATTTTCTTCCCTTAAGTAACCATTAGGTAAAAAGCCCAATGCTCTATCAACTGAGCTATACACCTAGGAGAGGCAAGATTCGAACCTCCGAAGAATACATCTAACAGATTTATGGTCTGCCGCTTTCGACCATTCGGCCACTCTCCCTATAAGCATTCTATTTATTGGAGTCTCATATAATAATCCAGTCTTAGGAACTATCTGGCTGACCACAACTATGAATCACCTACTCAAAGGGCATGCACATTAGATTCTCTCACCAACTATCCTGTCAATGGCTAAGAGGGGAGAAAAAGTAGCGTGAAACCCTATGAAATCATTTACTCCATTACCGGATGTATTAACAACCTACAGACACTCGATCGTCCACTCTATTAGTGATATATCATTGACATGAATAACCACATTATTGCTTGAATTTAAACTTATACATGCTGTAAGAAACTTACTATGTGTTGGAAACTAGGGTGCACACATTATACATATAATGGTAGATACAGAAAATAAATAAAAGTCATTTCTTTATTAATGCTGCAAAAATACATCTCTCACACACAAAACTTTGAAAAAGAAAAACTAGTCAAACATCGAAAAATAGGCAAAAATACAATAAAAATGCACAAAGCATTGCAGACCTACACACACTTTCTGATACATTGCCTCTTTTTTTTCTTTCTATAGGAAAATATCACTGGGAAACTTCAAGGGATGCTTCCCCTCTTTCCTGGTATCCCTAATAAACCTGTCGGCATAGGCTAGTGCAACTCACCCAAGGGGATTTGAGCTAATCCCTTGGGCTTACTTTGTCAGCTTGTATTCCACAACTTGCACCAAATTGTGTGGAAGAGATAGTTTATAAAGGGTCAACCTCTTTCCTGCCACAGATGTGGAAATAGTTCAAAAATCTTACATGCTTTTATTCCAGCGCCATGCTTTAATTTTGAACACTTTAATAAGGCACAAAAACTGGGCAATACTGATCATAACCTTGATTGTTATCAAGTCAAGGTTCCACTTCAGGAGTCTGAAAGGGTATGATATCTAAGGTTGTTATTTAGTCAGAAATTTTACAGTTAATTCAATCTCTAACTGACACTTAATTGTTTATGTTTATATCTATAAACATTGTTATTTTTTTTAAGTACTTCCCTTAAGCTCAAAGAGAAATATAACAATTTTTCCCAAAGCAGTTGCCCCCCCCAAGTGTCATGTTTACATGGGAAAAGCGGGCCCTTGAGCAGAAAACTAATGAACATAATCACTTATGTTTTGCTAAGTTGCTGTGACAGGGTTTCATTCTTCTGTCAAGATTCAAAATCACCAAGGAATTGCACCAGACCCTTATTACTTATATCTTTAGGGGAATTGACCCTGGTGGGTGGCCTGATATGCTGCCATCTTCACTACTGAATGGAAACCCCATTGGCATAAATATTGGTGATTGATGAACACCAGCCATGAATTACAAAAACAAATCTCATTTTTTTTCCATTGATGATTTTCAGATGTTTACACAAACACTTATCACTTTTTGTGCTAGTGATCTTTTAGAACTCCCTTCTTTTCTATAGTTCTTATGAATTTGTGTACTTCCTTTTCTAATGGATTTTTTACTAAACTACAAAACTTATAAAGCTACATTATTAGTTGGACTTTTTATGGAGCTCCAATTTCAATCTTTGCAAGTGCAATATAGTTTTTTTTCATAATCTCTCCTTATTCTCGAGATTTTGATCACTTGAACAGGGATTCACCCATAACATTCACATTTTCTTTATGAATTCTTATCTCCTCCTAGCAGAGATATAACTTTGGATGCAATCTAATGTGATAGTATGGGGTGGTTTTACTGGTTTTCCACCTTAACAAGCCACATGGCCTTCGCTTGCACATGGACCCTTTTACACATTAACAAATGACCAACTTGACACACAAATGATGTGTGGAATCATTTTAGATTGAGACATCATCCCTCACCTACCATGTGACACCACATAACTATGACATGTCGATTTTGTGCTTCCTCTCTACTTAAGTGTTGGGAATCAACCACCTACTAAGAGGTGGGACATTGTGTTGCACTGCAAAGAAAACTCCACACCCAGATCTCTCTCTATATCACATAATAAAACATACCACTCTCTTGGGTGGAATTGAATCCTAGCAAGGGGAATATCACCACACCCTCTTGACCAACCAGTCAACTCCTTGATGGTGACAAAAACATATCTGCATATATCAAAGTAGGAGAATTAGTAGTTATGTGTGTTAAATTCAAGATGGCTAAAATACTGAGTTGATAAATACCCAAGATCACATTGGATAAATAATTCTAAATGGTAGTATGTCCTCTCAATATATTCAATTGTCATGGATTCTAAACAAAATTTTCACATTCTTATATATTTGTGTACCTATAAAGTTGTGAACACATTGACACATATTGAAGAAAATAAATAATTCATTTATTTTTATCATAAAAGTTTCAATTCATCCATTCACTTCAAAGGATATATTTTCAAAATATGACAATAATAAATAATTTGAATCATAATACAATAGTTTTTGTTTTGACTTGCATTTTCTTAGACAAACTAGGTGGGCTTTCCTTGGGATAATTTTAGGGTCTTATGCCATATTAATTTTCTATGGGGTTGATGGTCCATGCATGTTAACCTAGACTACCACATAATAACTACATATGGAATCTCTAACCTAGATGTAACAACGTGGCTCATGAGGGATGCGTCATAAGGCCTTGAGACAACACATAATCTCTATGGAGGGAATATTCTTTCAACTACAAGTGGGATATGTTTGTATTTTGAGATTTATAACATCGATAATGGATCTCTTGGCCCACACCATGGTATAGGGTTTAAATTTATGGCCTAATTTCACACCATTTGTTTACGGGGTCATGTACCATCACATAACATGAATTTACATAGAAAATACATAGTCTACATGTGAGATATGGTCATCATTTTGAAAACTTGCACATAGGGGATGGTTCTTGATGCGTGACTTAAAATATAGTCAAAAATATGGTCTTAAGCTGTAACAGTTGCGTCTAAAGCTCATGCTCCATTTGCATATATATTTTTGGTAAAATTCCTTAAGAAGAATGTCTTGGTGGTTGAATGACAACGTTCCACTAGTAGCACGACTCATGACTTGTATGGGAAAAATATGGAGTGACCTGCTAATGAACAACTTGGTAAAGTGGTTTTGTATTCATGGTAATAAGATAGAAAAAATGAAAATAAGCTAACATTTTTACTCTAGAAGAAGGTTTTTTTTTCACAACATGATTTTTAGATTAATTAGAATAGGAATTTAAGGTAATAGTAATTTAAGGTATGTTTTGGGGAATGGATAGCAAAAAAACACAAATAACAAAAAAGCATAAAAATAAGTACATATATATATATAAATATTTAAAAAAACACAAGATATCAAATGGAAACATTTTTTTCAAGTTACTGTGTGTTTTTTTTATGGGTGCTTTGTTTTTTGGGAGGACGAGGTATCAAATGGCGGCATTTTTTTCTAGTTGTTGTGTGTTTTTTTTAGGATTGCTTTGGTTTTGGGAGGACGATGAGTGGACGGAAGAGACCAAGTTACAATGCCACAACAAGCTTCCCATATGATATCACATCCATCATTGTAGGCTAAGAGCTCATTTGTGGGTTGGGTCTGCATATTTTGGGTCGTTTTCTCTTGTGGGGAGAACATAACTATAGGGGAAGAGAAAAGAAGGAAGAAAGATGATGTATCATGTAACATCCCCATGCCCCATAATGCGGATAAACTAAAATTTTACTTCAAGAACCCTTGTTCTCCTTCGAAACACAAGGCATGGACGTTAACACACACTTCCACCTTCATTTTTGGGCTTAGAAACCACTGTAATAATCGTTCCTCCCTTGACAGATCCCTCCGGTGACCAGAATGATCATTTCCACACTTGACCTGTCTTTCTGCAGTCCACGTTCCGCACTTCCACTTTCTGCCCTTCCGACCTCGGAAGTCAAAAATTGGAAACATAATGTGCGATGGGAACATTTAAGGATTGTTCCACCTTCCTCATTCCCCACTTCCCCTTTCCGCATTCCACACCTCAGAACTCAAAAATTGGAAACTCAAATGTGCGACAGAATATACTCTTACTCCTTCTACCTTCTGCACTTCCACTTTCCACCTTCCCCACCTCGGAACTCGGAAATCAGAAACCTAATATGTGACGGAACATTGAACGGCCTTTCCACCTTTCGCACTTCCACCTTCTGCACCTCGAAACTCGAAAATCAGAAACTCAAATGTGCGGCGAAACATTTACGTGGACTGCCTTCTTGCACTTCCTCTTTCCGCGTTCCACACCTTGAAAATTGGAAATCGAAAACTCAAATGTGCGATGGAACATTTAATGACTCTTCCACCTTCTGTCTTCCGCACTTCCGATTTTCTCCTTCTGCACCACAAAACTTAGAAATTGAAACATTTAACGCTCGATGAAGTCCTTCAACCTTCGTTCCGCCTTCCACCTTCAAAACTCGGAAGTTATAAAACCATCAAGTGACGGAACCTCTATCCTTGTTCCCACCTTCCACATTATGCCTTTCTGCCCTTTAGTGTGGAACTCAGGAATCGGAAGACCAATTCTTTACCTTAACCTTTTTCTAGTTTTCCACCTCCTACCTTTCGCCTTCCGCAGGCAGATCCCGGGGTGTGAAAAACCCACATTCTGCTTCGATAAAACCTCTTTCTCACGCCTCCCGCATTCTGCCTTCTGCTGTGAATCTAGGGGTGTAGAAACACTATAATATGCCTTGTTCAAATTTCCCTTTTTGGTTTCTGCATTGCACCTTCCGCATGTGGATTCCAAGGGGCAGAAACACTAAGTCATATGCATTTTGACCTCTGTAATGGGATCCTATCCTCCGTGAACTTAGGGAAATGCATTACAAAAACACAAGGCATATATAGAAGTAAAATGATGTAAAACATAACATAAGTAAACTTCTACTTGACCATCAATGAGCATTCAACATGATCATAATAACTCAAAAGAAAATACACTGCATAAACAAGCATACCAGAGATACTTATCTTGATGATTAAGTTGTCCTGCAACTAGCTATGTCACTGCAGTGGATGGAGTCTACTAGATTTTCTAAGACTATTCTAATAAAATCTTGCATCCAAGTAACTAATCATGCTTGACCTTTACATAAATTCTTTGGAAACCTACCCTTTTTTTACTAATTTAGTTGGCTTCTTTTAGAGTATTATTTAGATGTGACTAATCACTTGAGATATTAGCAATGCTCCATGGGGACATGTCCTCAAGGGTTGGGAATGTGCTTCACGTGTTCCATGCATCCCCGAGACAGAGGAACTATGGGAGAAACGTTTCTGTGTTTATCTTTGGGTGAATCTCAAAGAAAGGCAGGCATCAATGTTTTCCACTGCTGTGAACCTCATATCTTCATGGGAAAACTTGGAGGGGACTTCTTTATGTCCCTCACAAAACTTTGAAACTCCTGGATGTCTCTCACGAAACTCTGAAACTCCTTGATTGAGTATTTTTTACTCTTATCTATTTTTAAGCAATCGTATTTTACTATTTAGTATCTTAATGTCTTTGACTTGAGTGTTTAATACTTTTGAATTTATTTCAATATCTATTTAAAAATTAAATAGATATTAAATCTATAGATTCAACAAGTCATAGAGCTCCAAAACACATTTATTTGTTGTTACTTTGTGTGTTGTACAGTGGCATGATCATAATCAAGCAAATTGAGTGTCTTCCTGGGTGGCATAATATTCTTCTTTTTAACTGCCAACTTGAGGTCAATTCAATGCATAATTATATGTTTCAGAGTCTAATTGTGAATTTCCAAGCATACATATACATTATCTTGATTACATCATAGGATTTGAAGTGGTTAGAAAATATCTAAAGAAGGTCAAAGCCATACGATTTGAAGTTGTTAGAATATGATTTGAAGTGGTTAGAATATATATAAATAAGGTCAAATCCATTTAGACTACTTTCTTAGGTCTCTCGAGTCAGAAACAATGTTGGGATCTAGCTCAATGGTAAAGCACATGCTTTACAATAAGGAGGTTGAAGGTTCGATTCGTTCATGCCCTAATTATATTGCAATATTGATGCTTTAAATAAAATACATTTTATTATGGTTTATTATGTCTATGAGGGGGGTTCTAAATTGACTTCATCTGTCACTACGAGAAGGGTTCAAAATTTCCCTTGTATGTTACAACGAGGGGGGTCCAAAACCCCCCTATAAGTTTACAGGAGGGGGGTTCATAACCACCCCCAAAGGTTTGTAAAGAGTTTTAGGGGGGGTTTCAAACGGCCTCTATAGGTACCTACGAGGAGGGTTAATAACCTCCCCCAAAGGTTTGTAAAGAGTTTTAGGGGGAGTTCCAAACCACCTTTGTAGGTACCTACGAGGGGGATTTATAAACGCCCCCAAAGGTTTGTAAAAAGTTTTATCTTGGGGGGGGGGGGGGGGGGG
>LPNX011067632.1:240837-261164 GCA_001517045.1 Pseudotsuga menziesii
TTCTAGAACCTCCCCTAAAAGTCAAAAATTTTAGTGTCGGTGTTGAATATGACAATAAACTATTGGGATTTAGGAAAATGAATTTTTTTTAAGCAAATGAAGAGTAATTTTATATCTCATTCAAAAACAAAAAGATTTGTTTCTAAAGTGTGGATATTATACTTATTTGTAATTTTGAAAATTTAAATGTGTAGACATAGTGGGTCACTATGTGGCTCCTCATGAAGTTGGCAACATAGGTAAAGGTGCATTGCAATAATATGTTTTATTTTCATTATATATATATAAATTACATATAACTCTCATCATCAATAATCATGAAAGTTAAGATTGTCAACTTGACGTTGTTTATTTCATATGATACAATGGCTATTGCCCTTTGATTGCATTGTACTAGTGACCTATGCAGATGTCTTCAAATGTCATAATGATTCTCAATTTCTTACAATCCTAATGTTCTTTAAGGGATTTTCTTTACATGTCATTTTTTATCAATTCTCACTACATGTCTCATATTTTAGATTTTTATTGGAATCATGAAATACCTCAACTAGAAACCATGACTATCGTTTCCTTGGGATTGAATTAACGATAAATGGGTGTCTCACACCTCCTTCCATCATGTCCTCCCACCATCTACCCATTTACAATCATCCCACCCAATTCTTCTTTTAATTATGATTAGATACATGCATACAACTTATATATAAATATATAAATGAAGTGCATGTGAAGCCCTTTTAATTGATGGACACAGTTGACTAATAATATATAATAATAAAATATGTTCTTTCATCTCGTCTACACTTCCCTTTGGTTTTTCCTTTCCCCCACTTTGAGGACATGCTCATATATATATAAATATAAATCAAACCTAACTTAATCACATAGTCCACTCCCCACCTATTAAAATTTCAAACCTGCTTGGATCCATTATCATTTAAACCATAAATTAAATAGGATATTGTCCCATTGCCAAGCTTTAAAAACTAATATGTTTTGATTTTTTCATATAATTTTTATGACTATATCGATATGCATAACCTTACTCTTCATATAAACATTTAAGATATTTTAGAAACACAATGAATTATTAAATGTGGATTAAAAAATTATTGGTTATGAAGTAAGATTTAAAATTGTTTTTTGATTGGTTAAGATTATCTCTCTGGGATGTAAGGAAAAGTTAATGGCCCAAGACCAACAGGTATTTGGAAGAGTGGAAGCATACTCTCTGTGGAAGTATGCCTTGTCATGGATCAATAGTGGGTTATTTCAGGTAGCTTATTTTTTTTGAATAATGCTGATGATTCACACATATTTGTGGATAGTAGAAAGTGGTGGTTCTTCTCACTATCAATTTGACAATAAAATTATGATAAATTTTGTTAATTGGAAAAAAAATAAAAACATTTTAAAAAAGTAGTTTAAAAATTAATAATACACTTTGAGAACTTTAAATTAATTACAAGGAAAATGAATTTGAATATGATAAGTTTTGTTAATTGGAAAAAAAAATTAAAAATATTTTTTGAAAAATAGTTTAAAAATTAATAATAAACTTTATAGTAAGAACTTTAAATTAATTGCAAGAAAAACTTATTTGAATAGGATGCCTTATCTAACAATTAAAGAGTCAGTTGTTTGTTAAGCTTTGTTATTTATTATAATATGTTTAATATATTAATTTCATTAATTTTGTAGGGAATATATACATATTTTTGTGCATGAATAGTGTATAGAGCAATGAATAGTGCATACAACAATAGCATTTTGTTAAGAGAAAACAAATGTTGTTGTTTTATTTTTCAGATTTTGTTAATTTATTAATTCGTTTTAAAAATCTTTTGAATACTTTATTCTTTACATAGGATATATAAAACATTTTCTCAGCTATATGCAAGAAAAAACTATACACAAGTAACATGTTTTATTTGAGTTTTTATTACACAATTAATAAATGAACTTATTGTCTACTACGAAGATTATATTTTTTATATCAATATGATAGGAAAGAATATAGTTGAATATGATCAAGAGTGAAGATGAACTTTAATTTAATGAAAGGTATTGTTAGATCTTACTTCAAAACTAAAAGATTGTTTTTCTATTTTTTATTTTTTTTACGCTAAATAGAGATCACAAATATTTATTAAAATTTAATTTTATACATAAAAAAATATTATGCTTATTTGCAATTTTAGTTTTTCTTAAAAAATAAAAAAAATATAATCATAAACCTAAATTATATTATATTAAAAAATTATAATCATAACCTAAATTAAATTATTTAAAATTACACTATAATTAAAATTACTTTAAATATAAAATAATAAATTTTATATTTATCAATTATAAAAATATTATTATATTAAAAGTTTCAAAATTGTAGAGTATATATTTTTGAGTAAGATTTATTGGTTTTTTAAGTGAGATTTAAAATGCTTAATTGGGTAAAAGCTAGTCTTTTTTTATCTGTCAAGAAATTAAGTTTCTGGAATTTGGAGTGCTTCCAAGTTTCTTAAGGTGTTGAATCCTACCTGAATACGGGTGGTATGCAGATTAACCAAGTGGCAGCTGAAGAGGGGGACGCAAGCCATGAGACAGAGATAAGACACGAGGCAGCGGTTCATGAGGCCCACAAGGTGGAGGCTCACAAGGCCGACGAGGTGGAGGATGTGGGGCCAAGTGGTCGGTGTGAGGTTCATGAACCGGTGTTAACAGGTGTACGGCAGGAAGGAACTGACCCACGTCTTGTCTAGACGCATGCAAAATACAGTTGGGAGAGTAGAAGGGATGGTGGGAAGGTTCAATACCAGCAAGAAGGATACGCATTGTCACAGTTGATGGAATGCTCATGCTCTGGCTCACTGTAACCATCTTCCCCGAATCCATTACATGAATTCTTCCCGATCTCGTCTCATGTAATGGATTCGGGGAAGATGGTTACAGTGAGCTAGAGCGTGAGCATTCCATCAACTGTGACAATGCGTACTTGGGTACGCATTGTCAGTAAATCATGTTGGGTGCAGAGTTAGTACTTAAACCATGAGTAGAGAGATAACATTGCGCTATGGATCATGTACTCTATTTGGAAGAAACACCTTTGCATTGGTAGGAACAAAGCTAGGCTCATAGAGCTCCGTAGTGTTAGATTTAGGAATCAAAAGAGGAGAGGTTGAAGGAGACTACCGTGCAGGCGTGATGGCCGCTCCAGGAGGTTGGATTTAAGGTTGAAAATGGCCACTCCAGGAAGTTGGATTTAAGGTTGAAAATGGCCTCTCCTGAAGGTGGAAATGAGGAGGAAGAGTGGGAAAGGCTCTTCAATGAGGAGACGCCGGATCATATCCAACGCTCTATAGCGGTGATGGTAAACGATATTTATGGAGAGTTCAGAATGAAACTAGGAAGAGATGCGGTAATGTCCAATTACTGGAGACTCAAATTTATCCTTTCTCACTCCATGAATGAGAGGGAAGGTTATTTGGAACTGATATGCATCACTGTGGGCACATTCAAAGACAATGCGGAGAGCAATCTTGTCCACATGCGCAGCCTATTAAGCCTTTCAGCTCCCCCCTTTCAGTGTGTTCCAAGGAATGAAGATGTTGATATGGAGGAATCTAGCCAGGCGGGCGCTAGTCAAGGGAATGGGGGTGGCAACAACACTACCCCAGATGAAGCTGAGTCCTCCCACAGACGTTAGTTCTCTCCTCGTCATGGGTCTGTTTGATGCTCTTTTTTGTTGGTTTTTGGCCATGGTTTTGTTCGGTACTTTGTTTGATGCTCTCTTTTGTTGATTTATGTTCGGCTCTCTTTGTTATGTATGTTTATGTTTCTCAACGGCTCTACTTTTCTGGTATGTTTACATGATCTAGCGCCCAAGATGAAAAGCTGGGATGCTCTCATGCTTGTTCGCCTTTCTCTCTGGGCTATTATGTTTACCTTCCTTTTATGGTTGCAAGACCAATGCATGGCCCCATGTTTTAAGGGGCAAGAGTATGTAAATATATTTTCCATTTTTCAGCACTAATAGAAAGGTTCCATATTACTTAATTACCACTATTTTTCATACAACATATCCACACCCTATCAAGTAAAAAATACTTTTTTTTTTTTTAAACTGAACCTTCTAACTCGAGGACTATTTTGACTTTTAAGCTGTTTTCCACCAAAATCGGATGAATTGAACCCACAAATGAAATCACATGATACAAAAGAGACTAGAAAAGACTGTATACCCAACCCTTTCAGTGTTTTCTATTTTAAAGCAGAGACTGTATCCCAAACCCTCTCAGTGTTTTCTATTTTGAAGCAGACTGTTTTTAATTATATCTCTATTTTAAAGCAGACTCTTTTTATTTATATAATGCTTAAGCACATATTACAACTACACACTTGAAAGGTCTGTATTCAAGCATAAAAAATGATGAAACAAGCGCATGCTAAAATGTAAGGGTTTATATTCAAGAATCTTGTCATATAAATTGATCTAACTACCAGCAGCAATGGAAACAACATCATGCAGCAATTTTCTTTACTGGTTATTTTAATTATGAAGTTCAAAGACCCTAATATATGAAGCGCAGTGCCCCCATATTTTAATCTATGTGAAGTTCAGTTCTCTTACCAACTTCAACAAGATCGAATAGCATTAAATCTCCAGATTCCAAAAAAAAATTCTTCTTTCATTAAAATGCAGTTGCAGACATTACACAGAGGTAGATCAGCTTCGTAGGGCGAAGTTCATCACTACCAGATACTGAGCACACTGAGCACAATACTTACAGACAAAACATAGGGAACTCAAAGGTGCCAAAGCAACCTTCTGCTCGTTTCCCACACTCAGACAGGCACAACTATACAGACTCGACTCAAACTTGGGAACCCAAAGGCGCCGAGGCTACCTTCTGCTCGTTTCCCTCTCTCGGAATTACTTGCAGAGCTATCTAAAACTCAAACTGCTATATCTAACAATGAGCCCAAGCCCCTTTATTTATACAATTCTTAACCTGTAATCCGGTGACCTGTGACTGGCACTAATGAGTCAAGATCAAGTATCCGGGGTGACAGGTGGGGACAACCACCGTCATTATCTCATCCCTTGAGTTCCGTAGACATATGGGGACTTGGAATATTTATCATGACAAACAAGACTACTAGGAGACAATATTACAAAGTGGAGCAGTCCCGGCCCATGACGGTCTTCAAGGGTCCACCACTGCTTCTTGTCTAATCATACGGGTCTCTACCTTGTAGACAAAGGCAGATTCCTCATCCATCAAAATCCTATCCTCCGTAGGGAAAATCCCAATCAACATCATCAGAGTCATATGCTTGGGAATCTTCAAAATCAAGAGGGTCATCTTCAAGCTTTGTCAGAGGGTACAAGAACGGACTGAAGCATCTTTCAATATCCGACCCATGAAAGAGCTCGTTTAGATCACATAAGAATTCACCACAGAAATGTGACTCTACCCGAAAGTTCAAGGGTATTTGTCTAGTATATATTTTTGAATCTATCCTCTGTCCTTGGGCATCCATTTTAATGTATTTTTGAGAGGTGAATACTGTGTGTTCTAATCTGGTGTACCGTCGTCCTTCATGATGAAGCATGAACTTAAACCACTGATGCTCTCTGATAGCTACTTCAATGTCGGCTTTCATATGTAGGATAAAGTTGGCGTGCCGATTCTCCCAATCTGCCCTTGGACAAAATTTGTCCAATAAGATCTCTATCCATCTGGACTAGGCACCATGTTGCAGATTATTAGGATCTACACAGATAACAATTTTCCTTTGTTCTCTACAGAATCTGAGGATAAGGTTGTAGAACGTCCATGTGAGGTTGTCATCACCAATGTCGACATACCATAGTGGACCATCTTCTTCTTCATTTCGATCCAACCAGACTTCTCCGCATTCTTTCAACTTTTCTTGAGCACCTTCAAAACTCCTATATGCATCACGCTCCCATCGCTCTATGATTTCAATTTTCAGTGGGGACGACTGAATCTGCTTTATGAGAGTGATCTCAAGAAACCTTTCGGCTTCATTCTTGGATGCATAATCTAATAGATGTCTTCTTTCTCCTTCTGAGATGGTCATGTCCCAAGGCTTAAGAAATAAGCCATTTCTTGGTCGGCAAAGTGGTGCTGTGCCACGACCTGAACTTGAACTGGAGGCTCCAGCTGAAAAATGCTAAGGGTTGGTATAGTCTTTTCAGATCACTCCCTGGTGAGCATATCAGCAAGATAGTTAAGATAACCTGGCTTATAAATAATATCAAAATCAAAGTTACTAAGCCAGATAAACCATTTCAGAATTCTACTACTATTTTCTGCCATTAAATTTTCATTTTTGAATATTCCAGGCATTATTTTTAAATCTGTTCTAATAATGAATCTGACAGGTTTTAAAAACAAAATGAAATGTTGTACTATCTTTTTGACATCCAAAATTTCTATATGGCTGGATGGGTAGTTAAGTTCTGCAGCTTTGAATGAACCTGAACCATAACCACAGATATTCTCCTTGCCTTCTATAGCTTCAAGAAGAACTCCACCCCAAGTATGGGAAGAAGCATCTGTTTCAATAATTAATTGACCTGATCCTTGCGACAAAGATAGAGGAGGTAGATTCAAGACTTTGGCTTTGATCTATTGTACTGCCAAAGTCATCTCAGTGGACCACTTAGTGGGATTCTTTTTCAACCTTTGTTGCAGCAGGCGTATGTCAGCGGCTTTCCCTCTGTAGAAAGGCCTGATATAGTTAAGACTCCCTAAGAATCTCTGCAGCTGGGTTTTATCTAGAATCTTGTCTGGAAACTGGCTGACACATTCAAGACATGTTTTTGCAGGATAACTTGCCCTTTTTGTATCTTGAATTCGAGAAATTCCATTTCAGTTTTCCCGATCTCCATTTTGCTTTCTGATAGAACTAACCCATGCTTGAAAACAAGTTCGTAAAACATCTGCAAGTGCTTGAGGTGTTCTTGTAGGTTTTTAGAACAAATTAGTATATCATCAATAAAGACGAGCGCCCAATGTTTTTCTCTGAAGATGTCTTCCATACGTTTCTGAAATTCAGAAGGGGCATTGTTAATCCCGAATGGTAGAACTTTCCACTAATACTAGACATGTGGAACCACAAATGCTATTTTGAATCTGTCTTTAGCCTTGATGCCAATCTGATAGAACCCTGATTTAAGGTCAAATTTGCTGAAGATTGTGCAACCTGTAATTCTTTACAGGAGACTTGATTTATCTGGAAGAGGATATCGTACTTTTTGGAGCACAGCATTAAGAGGTTTATAATTGACAACTAACCTTGGCTTACCTCTTTTGACTTCAGAATGCTTATTCACCACGAATGCTCTGCATGCCCACGGGCTTTTGGATGGCTCGATAAGTCCTTTTGATAAGAGATCCTTGATCTCTGCTGCACAAAATTCTCTTTCGGATGGAGACATCAACCGCGCTGAAGCCTTCATAGGCTTGATCTTTTGGAGAGGATCAAAAGGGAGAGAGACAAAGTATTTTTCCCTTTTCCAGAAAGCATTTGGAATTTCTGAACAACATTCTTTTACCAGCTTCTTAGTGATGTTAGCAAGAGCTTTTCTACTATGGGCATCAGAAAATGCTACACATCTATCCATTTTCAATAGTTGGGCAGGATTGGATTTATGTTCTGGTTTCTGTACAATGGACTGACATTTTGGAACAGAATGAAAGAAAATCGGAAGTTCTACAGTCTGACTATTAATGATGCAGGAGAACACCATTTTATTTGTATCTACAGAGAATGGACTGACTCTAGAAAGAAATTCTAATCCTAAGATGCAATCTTCACTTATTTCATCTAGTCTGGAGAGATTTAAATGATCATTTACTCCTTTAAGTTTTATTGGAAAGTTTTCAGACTTGGCATTTAGGGGAACAGGAGTACCTTGGATAGTTGAACCTTTATCAGAGGTATTTTCCCAATAAAACTAAGGAAGAGCTGAACCTTTTTCTAGGTTCACTTGGCATCTGGATTCAATCATACAATCCAGAGAATAGGGCTTAAACTCACTGGGGTGGAACTGTATTTTCACAAATATTTTTGGACCAGTAAACATTCCTAAGCTAGGGTCTGGAGATGTTTCTCTTACCCTAGGACTTTCTATTTCCATAGCTTGGTCATAATGTTTACTTAATTCTTCATCAGAAGACTGGTCACGTTCAATTTGTATGACTTTGATCATACTTTTTAGTTCCTCAATTTCTGCTACAAGGTTCTTCAGCTGCTGTTGTTTTTCTCTGACTTGCGGTCTCAACATCTGTTCTTTGTCTATCCTGTAACTTTGCCTGTTTTCATGAGCATCATGATATCCTTTATAAATCTCTACAGGATTAAATGTAGCAGGAGTAACATATCTTATTTTGCCCTTACCTTTGTCTTGCTCAAGTTCCTTGAGCAATTGCTTCTTTTCTTCCTTTAATGAAGCTCTCAACATATATTCGAATGCTGGGGTTTTTGATAACTGCATATCAATAGCAGCAATCCGCTTCTCAATATTTTGTGGCTTATTCAGCGAAAAAATATACAGTGAGAACTCGAAGACCGGGGGCTCAAACCCTCCTAAATTTGGTGCTGAATTTGAATCTAAAGAGGAAGATGAAGGATCAAATTTTTGGATAGCAGTTGGTTCAGTATTAGATTCTGAATCTGAGGATGCATTGGATGCATCTAATGGCAAAAATAATACTTCACCAGAGGGTGATTCATTCTCAGAAGGTAGATCCCACCATCTAGGATCTAATTGTTCACAGAAGGCGGCTAGTCTAGGTTTAGACTTTCTCTTGGGGCATTTGTTTGCACAATGTCCTTTTTGGTTGCAGATAAAATAGGTTTCTTTCTCATTCTTATCTATTCTGCATTTGAAAAACCTTTTTGGATGAGCTTTTCTATACTGTTTAGAAACATGATATTTTTGCCTTCTTTTTTGTTTGTAAGGCTTGTCTGGATGATATCTGGGTAGACTGGAATAAAATCCTTTTTTCTTACTAGACTTATGACATTCATAGTTTTCTGCTAAATGTCCTCTGTTATGAGCTCCACATCCCCAATCAGGCATTTTAGCAAAACAATGGGGAATACATGCTCTGATGTCTCTTGAAATCCTTACTGACTCGTTTTTCCAGGCAATGTTCTTGCCATGTATCTAGGATGTAACTATGCAGCTGGGCTAGAGAGAGGCTTCTATAGTTAATTTGTTTATCTTTCATATATTGCTCTACTACGTCTGGAACGTGTCCTGGGAAGCTTATGAGGTAATGCTTCAAATATGCAGGATCTCCTGATTTACCAGAAGTAATCAGCAACCTTTGCATATAACAAAAGTATTGTTCACTTTGTGACAGATCACAAAGGCGGGCTGAATGAATAAGGAGGCAAGGTGTTCTGAGTCTTCGCGCTCCTCAGCACCATAAAAATCTTTTCCTAGAGCTTTCAATATTTGCTGATCTACGTCTTCTGCTGACAGTATTTCATTCCTGGCTTCCTGGGGAAGCCATCTCCACCATTCATTAGCAAGTCCGGATAAACCTACTATGATCTGGCCAGCCAACTGCTGTCCTGTGAGTGTGTCGTTCTGAATTTTCTTATACAGTGTCTGTTGGCTTAACATCTGGATTGCAGTTTTAATGTCCTCACGAGGTTGACAGTGGATCTTAAGAACAGGCTGGTTGGGCATCTGTGAGACAATATTGTTCATGGAATTTATGCCAAACTGGAGCTTAAGATTTGGAGCTTTGGAAGCTTTTGGCATGCTTATATCAAAAGTACGTTCAGGAGGCGGATTATGAGTGGATGAGGATTCAGCCTGATGGTAAGTAGACATCATGTTGAGGTATTTTGTATCTAAGGTGGGTGGAAAGGATTTAAAGTGTCCTATCCATTCTTTAACCTCATCAAATTCAGCTTCAACTTTACCAAAACTAAATTCTGGTCTATCATCTTCTGTGATGCTTAGCATTCCAAAAGAAACACTTCGGTGGTGTCCCTTTTATGTTCCTTTCCTCTTATGCCCTTGAGTTGCTAAGGCAAACACTGAAGGACTAAGACCTGGAACCCTCTTTTTTAGTTCTTGGGTTTGGCCTAAAATTTCTTCTAACTTGGCCAATCTTCGCTCAATTTTATCAGCAGCTTTAGATACTGCTTCTTTTATTTCTGCAGAGTCGGTCAGGAGATGATCCATCAATCCTAACTTTGTTTCCATCAAAGTAATCTTTTGTTTCTCTTCAATTATGGAGATTTTTATGTTCATAAGATCACGGGCCATATCGTCTATGTTCTGTGCAGTCATCTTGTGCTGCATATTGCTCCAATTTCCTAAATTGATCTCATCTGGAACTGACTCATTGGAACCAGAGGATTTATAAGGAAGGAATTCCTTTTTGACTGAGCTGTCTGTTGAATACTGGCGGAAAGGAATTTTAGGTAAGTTTCTTCCTGTGAAATAGGATTTTCGGCCTTGGTTTATGGCTTCGTAGGAGTCATTCTGTCTTGGTAGACTGAACATACCTAATCTTGGAATCTCTCTTTGCTTTTGATGTTGGATCTTCTGTAATATTTTTCTGCAGGGTGGACGGTCTTTGTGTTGGCCTCGATGTTCTGTATTGTATAGGCCAGTATAGGAGGTAGAGGGAGACTGAGAGACAGAGGAAGAACTTGGTTCTGCTTGTGTTTGATTTTGATTGGAGGAAGACATGGAAGTAGATCTGAAAAGTGGTGATGAGAACTTTGGAGCAGGGGTCTACTCTGGTAACCGAAAAGAACTAGTGTGTCTATCAAAGGTTAATGGATTACTCATGATAGAGCGCTGCAGGCAATCAGCGTTTCTTAACTCCTGGTATTTTACTTCCCATTTTTGGGCGTAGTTAATTCCTGTCCACTTGAATGTGACTGGAGTGGCTTGGCGGGATTTGTCAGATTCCACCATGCTTTGGAGGCGCGAACTCTGATGGCCTTTGGATCTAAGAGGAGGTAAGGTATCGTTGACAAAACGAATGCAAACAGATCCTTTTAATTGGATGATCTTGGATCCCTACATCATATGGAATCCTTGAGGTAAGATGTAAGCTTTCAAAAGGTCATAGATGTGGGGGTCGTCAAGGCTTACTGAATACTTAGGGAAAATAGTCCCGAATGCAGGACCATCATGGAGAGGAGCAGTAAAGCCACCGATAATGGCATCGGAAAAATTACGATGTCGGGTGTCTACTGCAACACATAGAGAGGAGATGGGCAAATAGGGACGAACCAGAGGTCCTAAGCCTAATTTGATGGCACCAAGGTGTGCATATTTAAAACTAGATTTAATAGCCCAATCAATTTGTTGGCGATCAATTAAGTTGATATGTACTAGTTCCTCGAAATTTGTAAATGAAATATATATAGAGGAGATCTTTATCTGTGTGGCTGAATTATATTTCCACCACTTAAGCTTATACACATCAGAAGGTAAAATACAAGGCAACTGCCAATCCTGAGAAGGATTTTGGTCTTGGATATGGATTATTGAGGAATTTGAACTAGAAGATTCATTCTGGAAAGATTATCGTCGGTCTGCTAAAGATACTTCGGCATTATCTTCCTACTGGAAATCTAGTGTAAGGTGAGAAATCGTATCCATTGATGGGTCCATTTTACTGGGATTTAGTCTCACAAGGGTTTTAATAACACAAGGACTTACTTCACACTCTCTCTGCTGCTGCCTTTCCTAAAACCTCATATAAATCTCGAAACCCTATCAATCCAACTCAACTACCATTTCCGTAGTCTACATAATACAATTTGTTTACTAGTATGCTCAGCCAAAATTTTGCAGAACAAAAATAACAGAGGCTGCGATAATCATCAAAAGTTTAAACAGACTTATAGAATGAAATCACATGCACTGTTTATCATCAAAAGTTTAAACAGACTTATAGAATGAAATCACATGCACTGTTTCATATCTGCAGACACACAGAGTATGCAAAATAAAATCAATTTCAGACAGAGAGTATCCAAACAACAATTAATGAGCGAACAAACAAAGAGATGTAACCACCCATTTGTGTCATCCAAGGACCACCCAACTAGAGAAGACACTGTGAACAGAGTAGCCTTCCATTCATCCACTTCCTCTCGATTCTGATAGAGTTGGAATGCTTGGAAAAATGGGGTTCCAGATCGTTGAGGGTGACGAACATGAGAAGGAGCAATTTTGTAAAACAAAGGAACGATCAACTCCTGCTTCTGTCTTGAAATAAGCAAGCATTCATTGAGGCACCACACAGAGTTTGCATAATCCGGAGAGAAAATAGGAATACTGATTCGACTGGACTCAATGGCATCCTCTATTGTTGTGCTGATATTCTCTCCCTTGTTCAATTGATGAACATCCAGGAACACATGGAAACCTATGCTGGTGAGGGCGTTGTAGAGATGATCAACAAATCCCTTTCTAACATCCAGCCCTCTGAAACTCAGAAACACGTCGTATCTCCATGGCGGTGGAGAAGAAACAGAATTTAATGGAATTCTGGCATAGAAAATGATCCAAGTTCCAGCAACCAGCATCATGCGAAACAACATCATAAACAGAAATGTTTGGATATGTCTGGGCATTCTTCTTCTTAATTGACTATTCTAATCGTGACTTTGCGCTTGAACCCTTTGATCAATTAACTGTGACTTTGGTCCTGACTTGTCTGATCTAATTTCTCCATGAATCCGAGGCTCACTTCCTGCCATCAAGAGATGCATTATCGTGTTTGTCGGCTGAGTTAAATGCGCCAATCTCTCTAAATTTTGTTTTACAACACCACACGCGCATGCGCTAATCTATCTAACTTTTGTCTTAGCGGCAGCCTAGCCAAAAATACTTAGCATGCAGCAAAGTATTAAATACTGTTGTAGCATTAATATAGGCTATTAGATCTCAAACGGTTAAGATCCAATGATTTATAAAGCTGATGCAACAACATTTAATACTTAATACTCTACAGCATGCTACGTATTTTTAACCAAGTCAGATGGGCGTATACGTCATCACATGTCGGTTGCACCTCGTGTCGCAGTTGAGAATCGTTCCCTCTATGAATGGATATTCAACGGTCAACCACATAACTTTTATTTTAGTTTCTTGCCACCAGGCCTGGAATTTCAAATTTTAAGAGCCTGTCAAGTCAAAACTTAATGACGGTTACACATTTTATCTACCTGTCATTTTACGTTTTATAAAACCTCATAAGTGTCAATTTTTTTATCCCACCCAGCCCACATACTACTATTTATTTTTAAGGTACTAAAACATAAAGAGGCGATCCTGAGAAGATAAGGGTGTCTTTGCGAACGTCCACCTTGCGCTCTCTATGAATAAGGACCCAAATACTGGATATATTAAACTAGCAATTGTACCTAGGGGTGCAATAAAAGAACGTCGTGTTGCAAGCTAAGCAAGGAGATGTGGACATATACAACAAGAAAAACAATTTGAATTGTAGAACCATAAATTTATAATTTTAAAATGAACTGTAAAATACATTTACACTCACTAAAATAACATATTTCAATCACAAAATTACTGATGAACCCTCATTAAAATTATATATCTCAATCACAAAATTACCCATCAATAAATATTTACAGATATAAATTATTGATCCTTAATATATATAATATATTACACATATTAAAAAAATATAAAATGTTAATAACACACTATATAACAAGAGTATGGAAATTAAGTGAATAATATATCATAAAGCAATATTATGCAAATTTAAAAAGTAAAGAATATATCATAAAAGCAATCTTAGGAAAATTAAAAAATACCTTAACTTAAGATTCACATGACATAAGAAAACTATTGAACCCTACACCAATACATTAAACACCACATATAATTACAAACTCCTTTCCATATACATATCAAAGAACAACGAAAATAGATGAGATGAAATGGTATGGAACAACGAGTTTGTTTTTTACAAAGCGATAATATAATTCTTACAATTATGCAACTATGTAGGTTAATTAGTTGCTCAAATATAAACAAATCTATAGAAGCCATGGATTTCTATAAACAGAAAATCCATGAATATAAATGAATCAAACTATGAATCGAAATCAATCGGACTAACAACCAAATATTGAAACTGATGTCTTCGAAATCCATAAATCCTGAGCACCTGATCATCTGCAAAATCCAGAGATCTCATCATGCCATTCTAGCGATATTCAACCTTGTAATTGGGGTTATGGTTCCCACTACAGGGTTGACAACCAGCGAAGTGAGTAATAAATGGTCTCCTTTCAAGAAGCCCAACCCTAATCTCCTTCAAATAACGCTCTAGCTTCAGTGGACTTCTCAGCATATATGCACCTCAGCTTTGTATACTCGACTTCAATGGCGTCGTATCTTTCACCGATATTCTCAAAAATCCCAACAAAGTCCAACCAAAATCCCTGAAAAGAATACTCATTCTCTATATAAATCTTACCTTCCCATTTCTCCTTCTCTTTGATCATAACATAAACAAGAGCAGATTGGTCATCTGATTCAGTGACAGCTCTATCAGGCAGCTCATCAGATAAAATATTTGTAAAGGATTCATACTGGGGATTCTGAGGCCCCATCATACACCACCTCTCCATGAAATCCATGGACCATTCACAATTTCTGATAAGAAAAACACCTAACCAGCTTCTCTTCTCATAAACTTTTTTCTCCCATCCACGGACGAGAAAATTGAAATCTTTATATTTCTTCAATGGGTGCTCAAATTCCATGTCTGTGATGGCAACATCTTGGTCCATCCACAATATCCTTTCAGCTTTAGGGAGACCTAGAAATAATGAAGATCTTATTAGATACGTAGGTCTTGATCTAGTGTTTATTTAGATCCTATTTTCTAGTAGTTTGTTATAACTTCCTAAATTGAATGTAATCCTATATATTCATGTGCTCTTGATTGTTTTAATCAATGAATGGAGTGGCGCGGTGCCTCTAGGTGTTTTCATATTTAGCCATAGCCAAGGTATTGGTGGAATTTAGTGTATGCAGTCACTAACGGTTGTGGGGATAGTGGCGAGGGTTGTATGAGGCAGTCCTGGTGGATTTTTGTGCTCTGTTATGTTCTTGGGGTTGTTGACACGCAACATGTGCCACCATGAGAGCATAGCTATTCATTTCAGTTTGGATGTATGTGCTTTGTTAATTTG
This sequence comes from Pseudotsuga menziesii, assembly GCA_001517045.1. Classification (NCBI taxonomy): domain Eukaryota; kingdom Viridiplantae; phylum Streptophyta; class Pinopsida; order Pinales; family Pinaceae; genus Pseudotsuga; species Pseudotsuga menziesii. The sequence goes on from LPNX011067632.1 coordinate 256,093, forward strand.
TTGGGGTTGTTGACAACATGTGCCACCATGAGAGCATAGATACCATTTGACCATCAAACTCTTGCATTGACAAATAAATAAGAGAATCTTCTTTTTAGTTAAATCTATTTCTTTATTTTCATCTTAAATCTATGAATGTTCTTTTTACTTAAATGTATTATTGAATCTACAAGTACCTCCTTATATAAATCGATCAGTTGCCAAATCTTTTTATTCACATAATTTCTTAAATCCATCCATTTGGGATGAATCTACAAGTACCAAGTTCTATATATCAGCTGCCAAAACTCTTTATTCACATAACAAGGTATTTTATGTCAACTATAAATCAATTCCTGCAAAAACTCTTTATTCACATAACAAGAGGGATGAGTAGCAAAGCTACATATTCTCTGCTATTGAGTTTGTAAATTGGATTACCATTGTAAATTAAATTAAGCTTGCAATTGAATTTATAAATGTGTTAAGTTTGTAAATTGAATTTCCATTATAAATTGAATTAAGTTTGTTATTGAATTTATAAATATATTGAACTAAGTTTGCAATTTAAATCTCATTACATTTTAATATAAGAAATTTTGAACACTTGAAAATGATTTCATTTAATTATTGTTTTCCACACCTAAACATTATCATTATTTACTTTGGCATTATCATTATTTACTTTGGCATTATTACATGAAAAACTGGCACTCAAAAGTAAAACGAGTTTAAAAAAATTCCTTGAATTTTGTGGATGATGTTGCTTTCATAAACTGACACAAAGTATAAGCTTAAAAACTGACGTGACCGAGCAAACAAAACTAGCACTACCTAGGTTTTCTCATTTGTCTTAACAATGATAGAGATTAGTACACTGTTGCACTTTGAAATTGGTTATTACTATATATCTTGCAGGGTAGCATTTAATACTCGGAATGATCAATAGAAACAATGCAATGCAATAGCATATATATATATATTACTATATAACTTGTTATTCTGTAATGCAATGTTGTGGCACTGTCACATACTGCAACAGTATTCATCATAGCAACCTATTAAACATAAAACCAAATAAATTGTTTCCAGCAATTATTAAACACACGTATGTTCCAGCTATGTTCAATAGTTCAAAAATATATGTTTGAAATTTTTTATACAACGTGGTTGGGGCACAAAGGCCCACCTGTCAACAATATATTCTAGACAAAGGTGAATATGAGACTTACCTGGCTTAAAAGCCAGACCTAGTTAGCCGTATGAGCAATGGTTTTTGGCAGGCACACGTTAGCAACAATTCTAGCAAACATATTGCAAGGTAGAGTAAAAGCTTTTATTTTGTTTAGAGCTCCTAATATCCTTTGGAAATTATTTGAATGACTGGGAAAATGGTCTCTTTACTACATTTTAATTCCAGAAATCAAGCAAATGTTGAAATTTATTGAAAAACTGGGAGGTTCCAGATATGGTAGATGGTGCACGTAACTGGATTAGTGTAGGGACAAAGCACTGAGTACTAGATATAGGAGATGGTGCGGGAATTTGAATAGATGGCAGAGCTGATGCCAGATGTCAGAGCATTGTAAACTAAAAAGGAAATTTCATAATAAGAGTGTTATGTATAAAAACTTTAAGAAAATTAGCCAAAATCATAACATAAAAATTTGAAACAACATGTTTGCAAATATCAAGATCTATGCTATTACAATATTCCCTACTGCACGGCAGGGAATAACATTGGAATTCTTCCTTTTTACATTTGTAACCATATAGTTCATGATCGAAGACCCTTTATACTACAAAACTTACGAGAAATACAATATCGACTTCTTTATTGCTGTGGGATCCTTGAATATACATTTACAACTACGATTCCATGTACATATCAACACAAATAAGTTGAGCAAATTTTGCAAATATTTCAAAGAAATTCACGACGCAAAGTGTTTATAACTATCATAACTTTTATGGGAGAGAAATGAATACCTGGACAGGAATAAAACATGTTATTGTTACAACGTAATTAGATTCATTGACCATGTACACTCAATATGAAAGAGAGACATCGATCGAAATGCTCTCCATCGACATGTAGATTCTCCAGCTAAACACTGATGGGCTTGAGTACAAGTTCAGATTCATATTGCCGCCCACGTTATAACATTCCAATTTAACTCTTAGGCAAGTGTATGAACGGCTTGGACATATGTAAATTCTGCCCATCTCTCCATCACCAAATGTGTCATGATAACATCTATTAGATCACAGGATGTGAGTTTGGATAGTTCAATGTGCATAAATATTTTGAGAAAAAAAACTAAACTTCTCTTAGTCACATCACCTACGCGTCAGGTCTTCAGGGTTACCATAGCTTGCGTTGCTAGATTGACTACTGGAATTATCTCATCAGGGTTACCATAGCTTGCGTTGCCAGATTGACTGTTGGAACTATCTCTGTGGGAGCCGCTACGAAGGTGAACTCTTATTCTCTACGATAAGGTAAGGAATTGTTCGTTTCCCTGCTTGGCCTATGCTCTGGGCTGTGCAACCGAAAGGAAAGAAGTACGATCCTGCCACTCCGCCTGCTCGTGTAGGTAGGAAACAACGTAAGCAGAAGGGCTCGGAGGCTGCCACCCGGCTCCCCACCGTAACACCGCTTAATAGTATTTTCAAATGACATGATTTATCTTTCATAACTTATAGAATACTAAAATTTGGTGATTAAGATTGCTATGCAACTTTGATGATTTCAAATTTACATAACAATTAGAAACCCCTTAGGTCTATGGTGGGACTCTGAAGTATGAAAACCAAATCATGGAAAACCACTCAGAAATTTGAAATTAATCACCATACACCAAACTTTAAAATGAAATATTTTAAAGAATGCATAATAAATTCTGAGCAAAAAATTGTATTGTTAAGTTTGCAAAGTTGTTTTTATACAATATATTTCCTTTCAGTTCATGTGTATTTAATTTTTTTTGGATTAAATTAATTTTTTTGTATTTCCTTGCAAATAATTGAAATTTATGTTTACTAAAACTCTGTTTATATTTTGATAATGCTTGCAAGGTGGATCTTTGCATTCTGATCATTGGAGAGCAGTGGTGGATTTGGTTCTGAATACTATGGCAATGAATGCTTCAACTTATTCGTCAATCCTGCAGTTTTGTGACGAGGAAAATATCTTTTGTTTCGAAGACGCACCATCTTTCACCCCCTTACCTATCTCAAGGGCTTGCACTATTTCGTAAAGGTCTCTCTCTTCCTCTCTCTTTATATGCCATATACACACATGGTTGTAGAATGCATTTTGATGGGGTGAGTCTTAGAGTCAACAAGAAATTGAAGTATCTCTTATAAGTAAAAAAAAATGTATTAATATGTGCACTATAAAAGCATTCCATGAGCTCCTCAAAGTGCATTATGTTAGAATAAATATTTCCATATCTAAATATTATTTACTAGAATTTTTTTTTTTTAGTAACTAGGGGAATCGACAACTGGAGCTAGGCTGGTACTCATGTGACACAAGGTCTAGGGATCCATTCCCGCTATCACTATACCCCTATGTGCCCCACACCCTTCGCAAGACATGGGACACAAGTAAACCCGGGTGGGATTTGATCTCGTGACCTCCAATTTACAACAAGTGACTTCATAACAACTGAACTACCAATGAGCCACACCCGTGCAAGCTATTATTTACTGGAAAGTTAACATTTCATAGATAACAAATATTTTTTTTTTCAACAAAAACTGAAAAGAGGATTATATAAAACAGGTTGTGCACAGCCATTCATTACAGCAGTAGCAAGGAAAGGTAGTCCTGTAGTTCAAAATTGGTGCACAGTAGGCTTAACCTGAGAATTTTCCAAAAAACTGCATTCAAGACTCTACCAAAATAACTAATGTCTTGGGTAGTATATACCCTTATATACTGTTTACATAAAAGGAGACAGAAAAACATATATCCGAAATTAGAAAAGACAGATTAAGGGTTGCCTCTGAAGTGCCTCGATTGCACTACTGATTCTTCCTCCATTGGGTGCTCCACTTCTGCAGTTGCTCCATTCACTCGACTCCCCTGATTCATGGTGACCAGCCGTTCAAGATCTTCCTGGATCCTGTCTACTTTACCCATCATCTCTCGCAGGTTACTTTCGTTGTCGTCAATTCGGGAGTCATGATTGCTGATTTGTAATGAAGTATAAGTCACTGTTTCTCCCATGCTTTTGATTTCCCGCGCTATTTCCTTGTTGTCCATGACTCCAATTGCAACCATCTTGTACAAGTGCCGCAGATTCTTCGTGATGTCCATTATTCCTGCGTTGTCTCCATCTTGTGCCATGCTTTCAGCTTCCGCAGAGATCTTATTCCAAGCAAATTGACTGTGCAAGGGACGAGAAGCAAGGGAACTGTCTGGAATTTCAGCCAAGGGAAAACTAAGAAAACGTCTCAGAACTGAAAGCTCCTACTGTAATACAGTACCCCCGTTTCTTTCAGAGTAAGCCAAAGTTCCTACGGCACCTTCCTGCCACCCAGTGCAGAGGCAACCCAGGACTAGTCTCAGATTTCCAGAATGTGTGGGCTTTGAGCCCAAACCAGGGCCGATAGACCAGGACGCAGAGGGAGAATTACAATGGCAATTGGAGAAGGCTGCGAGAGCAAGCCTCTCCTTCACAAAGGAGCGAGTGAGAGGGAGATTTTTCCATGGGATTCCCTGCAGCCTCCCTCCTTCAATACCTATCACCACATTCAAAAGGATGTGCACAGCTTCAGAAGAACCAAAGGGGACTGGAGCAGAGTAGAGATGCATGGCGCTGCAATGAGGCGGCATAAGAAAATGGGCAGAGATAGAAAAAGCGTGCAAGGGAAAATAACAATTAATCCAAGGCCTGAAGTTCTTAATGCCTGCAGAGTTCAAGGAGATGAGAAGACAGGATAGAGACCACACGGCCGAGGGAAAGGAGCTGACAAGACGGAGGAGTAAATGCATGGAGCTGTCGTGGAGGGAATGGAGGCCAGCTACGAGAAAGAGAAATGGGGCAGGGGGAAGAAAAGTGGAGGGGGGGATAAGAGAAAGG